>APFE030148615.1:113197-127853 GCA_000404065.3 Pinus taeda
ATTCTTAGATGAGCTGAAAGAAGATACAATCCTTGACAGAAGGACACGCACTTCAAGGAGGGGCAATGTAGATTATGTTCGGGTTGGTCTCAAAGGCAACAAACCGAACAAGGAAAAATGGATGGAGGTGGACAGAGTGAGGGCACTGTACCCTCACCTCTTTAACAGGTAGTTGAAGGCTTTTGGGGTCCAAAAGCTTCCCAATGGGGAGGTGTGATCAGGGGCTCATGTCCCAAGTGTCGAAAAATGCTCAAAAATGAAAGTGCTCAGAATTGGATTGAACCTGAACGACCAGATAGAGTTCTTCCTCCTGATTCCGACGCCGCAAACGGTTCGAAAAACGATCGCCGTATGTGAAAGTTATGTCAAAAACAAAATCGCCCAATAACCCTTAATTTTTGAATTTTCAAAAAAAATTAAAAAAAGAATATTCCACGAAATATTCCATGGAATATTCCTTTGGTCGGGCCAATCAGAGGCCGCAACGTGGTAAGCCCGGAGGCCGCCACGTGGCCCAGGATGACGTCAGCATCAGGTTTGGGCGCATTGTAAAATTTTGGCATTGACAAGTTTGGAACCCGCAACCTCCATTCCACTAGTCAGCCACCCTACTGTTGGGCGACAACAGTGGCTGTTGTAAACCATTCGGAACATTTAATATTTGAAGTTTGAAATTGATTGAGGTGGGAATGAAAGGGGCCAGCCCCGCCTCCATATGACCTCCGCCCAGAAACCAGGCCTTATCCCTAAACCCGTGGAGCTAACCAACGGTCAACATTAATTAACTGCAGTTAAGTTGGCAGGATTGTTGGCGGTGGCGCCAAATTTGGCAGACGCCCCAGATTTGGCGGAGCTAACTGGCCCCAACTACAGTTAGCTGGAGTTCTTTCAGGCTAAACTGGAGGGAATCATTAAATGGCCATAACTTTGGCTAGGAAAGGCGGTTTTGGACGAAGTTTTTTTTGATTTTGGGTATTTTGGACGTTCTGAAGCCATTGGCACAGGTCTTTTAGCCATCAGAGGTAATTTGCACAGGTTTTGGAGCCGTGGAAGTTCTAGGAGCCACCAGGGCCCAGTATTGTGAGAACTGTATCAGGTTGGAGGTATCCATTGGAGGTGAAACAACAGTCAATCCTAAAGGATTCAAGTGTTCTGAATATAATTTTACAGTCTATTTCACCTGTAGAGACTTCTATTCAGCTGTAAATTCATTTTGAGCATTTAATTAAAATGAGGATAGGCCCATTTGGGAGCCTTGGACCCAGCAGACGTAGCCCAGGAGGGGTGAACTTCTTCATCAACTTCTTTTGCATCTGTGGTTGATTTATTTTGTAGAGCAAATTCGTTTTAATGTGTTAAACAGTAAAAGAAAATAATTCTGCTATGCTTGATGGATCATGAACAGCTGTAAATTTCATTTGTTTCATTACTGCAAGACATGGGAATCTTTTAAACATGTTTACTACTGAATCAAATACCTTGCAAACCTTTTTCAAGTAGTTTCAAATTCAGATCAGATGAAAATCACCTCAGAGATGAAAAAACTCACCTCCTTAATTTTTCTAATAAGAATGGCTATAGCAGGTCCTAGTGTCTTAGAACCTTCCTTAAGGCAGAAAGAGGTCCTAGGAATAGGAATCATCCGAAGGATCGGTTTTCTAGAGTGCACCTTCCATTTATCCAAGGGAGCATGGATAAGATTGCAAGGGTCCTAAAAAAACATAATATTCCTTCAACTTTTAGGCCCCTTAGCACTATTCAGAGCTCCCTAAGATCGGTTAAGGACCCTGTGAATCCCAAAGATGGGAAATATGTTTACATTATTCCTTGCTCCCGTGGGAGTCAATATATTGGTGAAATTGGTCGATCGATAAATCAAAGGATATATGAGCACGCTGCTGACATCAAGCATGGTAGGTCTCACTCCCCCGCTCTGGCTGAACATCCGGAAAAGACAAATCATCACATCTGCATTGAAGAGGCTAGGTTCATTGCAAGGATTGATTATTTTCATCATCATAAATTTAGGGAGGCCTTGGAAATTGAAAAATGCCTATAATTTTGAATAAAGATGATGGTTGGAATATCAACAAGTTTTGGATCCCTGCTTTATCTTCCTAGTTTTTATTTTTAGAAAATCCTTTTATTTTAATTTCTTTCTTATTTCTTCGTTAAGATATATATATATATAATTTTTTTTTTCTTTTATTGGTTTCTTTTTTTTTATATGTCTTGTTTGGTAATATTATTATTAAATCAATATTATTAATAATATTATTACTAATTAATGTTTAAAATACTATTTATATTGAAGTTATTTTGAACAATTTCTTTCTATAAATTTATAAATATTATAAATAAATATTATTCATAATAAATTTATTTTGGAATAATTTATAAATAAATTTATTATTTCTTATTATAGAGTAATTTTTAATTTTTATTAACAACGGTGGAGTGAAACTAGCCGTTATAATCTTAATTTATGTCTTGTTTGGTTATATTATCATTATAATTCATTTTAATAATATATTAATTTATAAAATAAAATTCTTATTACTAATTATTTTCAATAATATTAACTTATGATAAATTTATAAATACTATTTATAATTAATTTATTTTGAATAAATATCTCTTTTTATAAAATATTTTATTAATATTAATAACAATTCTTGAGTCAACCTAGTCGTTATAATCTAATGCCATAGTCTAACTAGCCGGAGGAATTGCTCAGAAAGTTATGGAAATTCTGGTTATAATTAGAGAAAATTCGTTAAGGATTTTTGTAAATCCAAGTTATAGTTGTTAAACTTCAAAATTTAAGGTGTCTTAGACGTTTTTGATGGTGCTGAATCCATTTCCACCATCAAAAACACGATTCAAACACTGTCTCTACAAGTTTTTTTGAATTTTTTTTGCCCATATTCCGACCACTTTTGGCCGTCGGGCAATTCCTCCACCTCGTTAGACGACTCCTAATCTAATGGTTAGTTAGCTTTTCTCTACATCTATTTATTTCGATGCCTAGATCGGGTTTCTCCTATATGATTTTTACCAAAAGATTTTTTGTCAAACATGTCATGGATCACAGAGGCATGAATTCAAAAATTAAATATAATAATTTTCGAATTATATATATTATATTCTTTAAGATTTGATTAATTATTATTATTATTATTTTTAAAAAATAATAAATTCCTAACTTCTAATTAACCAATTACCATAACATTATTCATTATTTTTATTATTTAATAATGTTCTATGTTAATAATATTATATATATTAACAATAAATATGTTAGATTTTAAGCGTTTGTGGCCTTCTTTTGGAAAAAAATAGTTAGGATTATCCATAATTTTATATAAATCTTGTCGACATTTCGAATAACTCGCTTTCTGTCCACAGGTTCCCTTTGGTATTCAAAACATCAACAAGATTTATATAAAACTATGGATAATCCAGAACATATTTTTCCAAAACAATAAATATATTATTAGTGCAAGTTTTGACCAATAATAATAATAATAATAAAATTACTAATCGATATGTTATTATTATTAATTCGAAATATCAACAAGATTTATATAAAACTGTGGATAATCTGAACTATCTTTTTCCAAAATAATAAATATATTATTAGTGTAAGATTTGACCAATAATAGTAATAATAATAATATAATTACTAATCGATATCTTATTATTGTTCTTATTATTATTATTACTAAATTGACTTCTTCCTCTATTACAATTTTACCTCTCTTTGATTTCAAATCAATTTCTTTTGAGCATTGATGCTTTTAATTTAATAATTTATATTTGTGACTCTTATCTCAGTCTCCTGCCTCTCATCACTTCTCATCACTTATATGTTTCATCATCTCCCACAATTACCATACGCTTGCTTTATGGTCCCTGATGATGGGTGGAGAGTCCACTCAAAATGTAGGACGAGAAAATTTTCTACACAGTTCACATCCTAAAGATTCTGACAATATGAACAACTGTGGAAATATCCACTCTCAAAATTAAAATGAAACAAGAAAAAATTAAAAAGTTTAAAAAATTGTCCCTAGAGCTTTGGATAGATGGTGATTGGGTGCTTTGTTAAGGCACTCCTTGATGTTGAAGTCACCAGTTCAATTCCCCCCTCCCTTCCCCAATGGGGTGATATATTGGATATGATGAATATGTAGTCTTGCCAAGTTTTTTTTTTTTTAGACTGACAATAAGTAAGAAATAAAACAAAACAAAATCAAAGCATTAAAAACTAAGAAGAAAAAAAATAAATATTATAAAAAAAACATAAAAATTTAAAAAGATAACAAAAAATAAGGCATTAAAAAAAAACCTTCACACATAAAAAGAATAAAATAAATAAATAAACAATTGTTTTCTTTTTTGGTCAAGTTTTTTGTGCCAGAGATGACTATAAGTTTGACCTTTGGCTTTAGAAACCTTGATCCACGGGCATCTAAGTTGTCAAAATCACTTGGGGATCGCACTCGGCTTGGGTCAAACCAACTCTTAACATGACTGGGTTTTTGCCCATGGAATTTCAAACCAATGTGTTAGGATATTCTGACACATAGGAAACAGTTAAGTATAACTTGGTCCAATGTAGAGTTGGGTAAAGTGTGTTTCTTTACTATGTATTTTTGTAATTGACAATCTGATGGTCACAATATGTTTTAGACATGAAGTGATCTGACGGTTCATTCTCTCCTCAATATTACCGACATTTGATCCGTGGCTTAACACCCAATTGGTCCATGATCTCTATTTAAAGAGCATGGAGGGTATTTGCAAGGTTACTGTTCATGAGAGAAGCTTATGTAAACTTTCTTTCTTTTATTAACAAATTTCCTGAAGTGGCCGTGTTGGCTCAGGCCGTGGATTGTTTCCCTCTTTGAGAGTTTTAACGACGTCAAGAATACTAGTGTATTGATATGTGATCTGTTTGTGAGCAATGTCCTTTTGTGTTCTATCTCAGGAAATTACCCTGTAAATTCCTACATGGTATCAGAGCTATTTGAGGGTCGCATCCGTTGGTGATCCAAATCCGAAGCCGGTACAATTGCATCCGACTATCATTTCCTAGATCTACTATTTCTGACTGCTTTTTGGGCCGAGAGGACTGCTCTATTGTGTTAGGAGCATCTGTTCCAGTGAGGAACCCCTTTCATTTCACGCGAAAAGGTTTCCGGTAGCCCTAACTATGTCATTTTTAAGATCTTGAGGTATATAGTCTTTTCTGCAGTTTTAGTTATTCATTTCTCTATTTATTTCGTTTTATTTAGCTCTCTGATTTTTATTACCAGAACTACACCTTTCATTTTTGTGTATGCTCTTTGCCCCGCGACTTTCTATGATTTGGGAAAATCATAAATAGAAAGAAAGGTTTTTTCTCATGTGTATGCTCTTTTCCGTTGCGCCCTAGTGTGATCTCGGAAAATCAGACACAATGAGGGAAATATTTAGTTTATGGCGAAAGCTAACTTCAAGCCATAAGATTTGTTTTTTTTTGCATATCCGCGTTGGGTTGTATGGTTTTTTGTTTTGTAGGCAAAAATAGTTTTTTCAAGTAAGCACGTACCCTAAATCTTCAGTGACTTACAAAAAAAAAAAATTTCTCTTTTCCAAAAATTACTAACCTTTTAAACTAACTCACTTGGTTCAAAGTTACTTTATGAGAATAGAGGTCTTGGGTTCAAGTCTCTCTTTTTGTTGAGTTATTTTTTCAAAAAGCACATATAAATTATGTTTTAAAAGTTACTTTATGTAAAATTGTTCTCACCCATTATAAAAAGTGAGTCACTTATAATTCTAAAGTTTCTTTATCTTTTATTTAAGTTACAATTTAGTGAGTAGCTCATAAAGTACCATTATAAAAGTGACTTTCACTTATTTATAAAAGTGGGTAACATATTTTTTTTTCTTTCAAAAGTGAGATAATTAGATTAAGTTTGAAAAATGGGGGGGGGGAAGATTTTTTTAAATATAACATTATCATTCACTTCCACACATTCATGCACTTCGTCGACATCTTCAACAACTTTTCTTCAAAAAGCCATAACTTCTTCATCCCAAAGCCGTTTCCAGAGCCGTTTTTTTTAATCGGCCTAATTTTTCGAGGTCTTTCCATTAGAACACTTAGTTTCAGCATCTACAACTTCAATTTCTATTACAATGGAAAATCTATGCCAAGTTATTGTTGACAACACCAACTACTTCCAATGGTGGTCCTACATTGTGGATTTACTTAGAAGTAAAGGTCTTTATTGAATAGCCTTAGGCCAAGAAACTAAACCTAAAGATGAATATAAGGTAGCGAAATGGGAAAATAGGCAAGATCAAGAACGTGGGTTGATAGGGATGTCTATTTCTTGAGACCTTAGATTCCATATCGTAGAACTTGATACCCCTAATGAAACAATGAAATTAGAGCCCATCAACTCAAAAATGAGTTGCTTACGTTGGACCCCAATAATTTTTCTTCCATTGAAGATTTTTTGTCAAAGTTCAAGACCCTTAGACTTCTCTTGGAAGGTGTCAAGGTTAAGAAAGAATATGGTAGCCTTATCTATTCAATTCTTACTATGTTGGGACTAGCCTACTTTGTGTTTATTTCCACCTTCCATTCTACTAGAGAAGCCTTTATTTCTCAAGGAAAAGACTACAAGTCCCTCTCTTTTGATGCCTTTTGTGATTCTTTAATAAGAGAACAATAAAAACTCTTACATCTTGGTCTTCTTAATCTTGGAAACTCTTCTAAGAAAGCCTTAGTTGCCCAACAACAACCAAATTCAAAGAATCGTAAGAAGCAGTAGCCTAAAAAGAATGGTCCTAAACCAAACAAGGGTCCTAAGCAATTTCATTCTCAAAATGAAAAAGCAATTCAACAAAATGATAAGGCAAATAAAAGCAAAGGGAAGAAGGCTGATAGACATTGCAACTTTTGTAATTGAGATGGCCTCTTCGAATCCAAATGCTTTAAGAAGATGGAAGTCTTGGAAGCAGCAACAAAGAAGCATAACATCCATTTGGAACACTCTTGAACTTCAACTTCATCTTTAGGAATAAAACTTTCTGCATGTAGTTTTCAAGCATCTCGGTCTAGTTATGCGCTAAATATATCTTCTTTTTCTCATTCTCATGAGTGGCTCATTGATTCTGGAGCTTCTAATCACATGGATAAAAACAAAGCCATGTTTTCTTCTTTAAATGATTGTAACACCAAAAATATATATGTTGGTGACGATAGATCTCTTAGTTTTGTAAGGACTGGAACTATTCATCAAAATAATGGTCAATTTAATGATGTACTATGTGTTCCAACCTTATCCTGCAACCTTTTATCTGTATATCAGATAACTCATTTAGGTGAAGGTAAAATTGTTGAATTTTCACCTCATGATGTTGTAATTAAGGACCTAAGAGATCCTAGACATATTTTATTTAATGGCGTTGTTGATGATTCTACAAGGTTGTATAAGTTTAACAACTTTGGGTCACAACTCTTCCCTCGGTATTTGTTGCTCATAATGATGAAGTGAACAAACTTTGGCATGATCGATTTGGTATTTTAAACTATCTCTCCCTTCAAAATCTATGTAAAGAAAATATGGTGATAGGTCTTCCTATGGTATCTTGCAAAGATGGTGTTTGTTCCGTATGTGTACTCGGAAAACATCACCGGGATAGTTTTGAAAAACGTGCCTCTTGGTATGCCTTAGCCCCTTTATGACTTGTGCATAGTGATTTATGTGGTCCACTTCAAGTTGTTTCATTCTCTGGCTACAAGTATTTCTTAACTTTCGTTGATGATCTCTCTAGACGCACTTGGGTATACTTCTTAAAACTCAAAAGTGAAGTATTTAACATGTTCTTAGCCTTTAAGGCCTTTGTTGAGAAATAATATGGACATCAAATTCTTAAGCTAAGATCTGATAATGGCGGAGAATATGTTAACAACAAATTCATCAACTTTTTCACTGAGCATGGAATTCAAATGCAACATACTATTCCATATACTCCACAACAAAATGGTGTAGCTAAAAGGAAGAATCACACCTTAAAGGAAATGGCTAATTGTATGCTTCAATTTAAGGACTTAGTCTTAATTTTTGGGCAGAAGCAATTAACTGTGCAAATTACATAGTAAACCGCAGTCCTACTAAGGTTTTAAAGAATATCACTCCAAAAGAAGCATGGAGCTCAATTAAATCAGATGTAAGTCACTTTCGTATTTTTGAAAGTGAAGCATGGGTCCATATTCTAGATGAGAAACATAAAGCCTTAGAACCTAAGAGTGAAAAATGTATTCTTGTTGGGTATTCTGAAGATGTCAAAGGATATAGACTTATTCCACTTCAGTACAAAAATGTTATCATTATAAGAGATGTAAAGTTTGCTAAAAATATATCAGCCTACGAGCCTAGTTCGACAGTTGTGCCACCTCTCTCTATCCCTTCTACTTCTGAAAACATTTCTTCTTCAGATGATTGTAGCGACGATGAAAATCCTCCCCCACCTTCTTAGGATCCTCCTTCAACTCCTTAGCTTCCAAAATGGGTTCGTGCTACTCGGGATGCAGCAGGTGCTCTTGCAGGTGATCCTACAGATCAGCGACGTACACGTTGTTAGTTTGATAGAGCCTCTTCTTTACTAGCTTAAGCTTTAGCGAATTATGATCCTGACACCTTTACAGAAGCTTTAGGCCATCCAGATTGGGACGCAACTATGAATGAAGAATATCGTTAATTATTGGCAAATGATACATAGGATCTTGTTCCTCTTCCAAAGGGACAAATTTTTTTTAGATGCCAATGGGTTTACAGAACCAAGTATGCCAAGTATGGACCAAATGGAAAAGCTGATAAACATAAAGCTCATCTTGTTACTAAGGGTTTTTCACAAGTTGAAGGCATTGACTATACTGAAACCTTCTCCCCTGTTACCAAAATGAACTCTATCCACCTTGTTCTTTCCCTTGATGCCTCTTTCAAATGGGAAGTCCATTAGATGGAAGTTAAATGTGCCTTTTTGCATGGGGACTTGCATGAAGAAATCTATATGGAACAACCTCCTGGATTTATACAAATAGACTCCAAACTTATATGTCGACTTAAGAAATCCCTTTATGGTCTCATGCAAGCCCGTAGGGCTTGGTATGCCAAAATGGATAGCTTTATTTTAGATACTGGCTTTTCTAGGTGTCATTATGACAATACTCTCTACACCAAGAAAGTGGGTAAGTCTCTTATCATTCTTGTGATTTATGTTGATGATCTTATCCTTATTGGTAGTGATCCCAACCTTATAAACCATGTGAAGTCTAGCCTTAAAAAGTAGTTTGAAATGACAGACTGAGGATGCTTGCATTATTTTCTTGGTCTTCAAGTCTTACAATCCAAGGAAGGTATTTCCCTTCCCAATTCAAGTATGTATGTGATCTTATACACCACAGTCACATGGAAGACTATAAGCCAACCCCTTCTCCCTTTCAGTCTGGAGCTAAACTTTCAGTCACTTGTACTTCCCCTGAAGTTGATGCTACCTTATACCGTCAACTTGTAGGAAAACTTTTGTATCTAAACCATACCCGTCTCAACCTTTCCTTTGTTGTTGGCCTTATTGCTCGGTTTATGCAAAACCCACATGAAAGTCATTGGAAAGCAGCTAAAAGAATACTTTGTTATGTTTGAGGTACAGTTAAGTTTGGGATTCATTACAATGCAAAATCCTCTATTGGTTGGTTTCACTGATTCTGAATGGGCTGGTGACCCTGATGATCATAAGTCTATTACAGGTTATGTATTCACTCTTGGTTCTGGACCTATTACATGGGCTTGTAAGAAACAAAATGCCATTTCTCTTTCTTCAACAGAAGCAGAGTATCGTGGCACTGTAGAAGCTAGTAAGGAAGCCTTGCGGCTTCGTCAGATCTTGTCAGAGTTTGGCTTTCAACAGCAACATCTGACTACACTTTGGTGTGATAATCAAAGTGCCATTCAACTATGCAAAGATCCAGTCCAACATCAACGCAACAAACACATTGAACTAGACATGCACTCCGTCAGAAAGCTCATTCAGGACCATGTTCTTGAAGTGCAATATTGTTCAACCGATGATCAAATTGCAAACATCTTTACAAAGGCTCTCACAGAGGCAAAGTTTACTAAACTTTGATTTATGGTTGGAGTTCAGGAAGTTGTCACTAAGGGGGGATAGGCTCTAATGTCTCCTTCCTTCTCCTATTGTGTCATATTTGTACATCCTTTAATCCTATCATAAGTTGCTCTTAAGGGGGGATGTTAGGGTATTCTGACACATAGGAAATAGTTGAATTGAGGCTTCTGTGATCCATATCAAGTTTATGAGAGATTTTTTGGCGTAAATCACATGATATTTCATTTGTCGATTCGTTTCGAACCAACTAGTGTGGTTCATCATCAGGACAAGTTGAAGAATTAGATCTAGCTATGCATGTTAAATAGTCAGAGCAGAGCATCCAACGACTAAATTCTAGACTAGGTAACGGCTATATTGACTAACGGCTAGAGTTCATTGGGAAACGGCTAGTTGGACCAGACTAGGAGTATAACCTTATTAAGTTAATATTAAAATTGATAGTTAGTTAGTCAATCTTGAATTCAAGAATAATCTTGAAATCAATCTATGATAATATGCTAAATAATATTTAAATTATTAAGTCCCTTTAACTTTTAATTAGTTAGTTATATTAATAGTTAGTTATATTCTTATTATATATCAATTTAATAAGAATATAACTAACTATTAATATAACTAACTAATTAAAATTTAAAGGGACTTAATAATTTAAATATTATTTAGCATATTATCATAGATTGATTTCAAGATTATTCTTGAATTCAAGATTGACTAACTAACTATCAATTTTAATATTAACTTAATAAGGTTATGCTCCTAGTTCGGTCCAACTAGCCGTTTCCCAGTGAACTTTAGCCGTTAGTCAATATAGCCGTTACCTGGTCTAGAATTTAGTCGTTGGATGCTCTGCTCTGACTATTTAACATGCATAGCTAGGTTTGATTCTTCAACTTGTCCTGACGATGAACCACACTAGTTGGTTCGAAACACGTCGACAAATGAAATATCATGTGATGTACACCGAGAAACCTCTCATAAACATAGGAAATAGTTAAGAACTTGGTCTAGTGTAGAGTCAGGTAAAGTGTGTTTCTTTACTATGTACTTTTGTAACTTACAATATGACAGTCATGATATGTTCTAGACATGAAGTGATTTGACGATTCATTCTCTCCTCGGTATTACCAACACTTGATCCATGGCTTAACACCCGATTGGTCCATGATCTCTATTTAAAGAGCATGGAGGGTCATTTGTAAGGTGACCGTTCATGAGAGAAGCTTATGTAAATTTTCTTTCTTTTATTAATAAATTGCCTGAAGTGGCCACGTTGGCTCAGGCCGTGGACTATTTCCCTCTTTAAGGGTTTTAACCATGTCAAAAATACTGGTGTATTTATCTGTGATCTATTTGTGAGTGGTGTCCTTTGGTGTTCTATCTGAGGAACTTACCCTGTAAATTCCTATACAGTGACCTTCAAATCATGAAAATATATATTTATATATAACAAGAAATATGTTTATAACATAAATTTCCTAAAAACATTAAAAAAATAAAATTAAAAATTAAAAAGGCAGTAAAGTATAAATTATAAAATTTTAATTTAAAAAAAAAATTAAATTAAAAAAAACATTAAAAAAGAATAATTAACAAATAAAAATTAAAAATACTATAGAAAATTGTAAATAAATATTTAATAAACCCCTCACAGACACACACACATACACACATATATATAAACAAAATATAAAAGAAACAAACAAACAAATAAAAAAATACTAAAATACCAACCTAGATCCATCTTAACTCTGGATTTACCAAGTGCCGAGATGGATCATTTATCTTTTCACTCTAAAAGAATCTAAACGAGGTTTTCAACTCAAGATATTTGGTCCATCTCAACGCTTGGTAGACCTAGAGTTAAGATGGATCTAGGCTAGTTTAATTGCCCCCTTTAAATAGATTACGTTCCACATGAATACCATGGATCATTTTAACTTTAATTTTGTTTTGATTGAGTTAAAAAGTTTATATTACATTATATTAATCTTTCTATTTTATTTTATTTATGCAATTTAATTCAGTCAAAATGTTAAACATTACATTACAACGTCTCTACCATATTGGGCTGGAGAGTGCCTCTTGGTGCAATTAAAAAAACCTATTAAATATAAAATACAAAAAAAGAACAAAAAAACAAGGTGGGCCTCGGGCGCTAGGACTAGGGTCGGGTCAATTCCTGGAATCGACCCTCCCTCGACCACGACACCAAAGAACTGCACGTAGGGTGGTTAGAGTGGCCGGAGCACTTAAGGCTTGCACCATTATATATTATATATTATATATATATATATATATATAATTATTTAAATAATTTTTTACAATTTTTTTTTTGTTCAAATTTACTTTTTTTGTTTTTATAAATTATTTGTATCTTGTTTCTTTGTAGTATACATAGGGGAGATAATATGGGGTACAAAGGGAGGTACCTAAGGAAATAATGTAACGAATAAAGTAATGATGATAAATAAATGGGTCATAATTAATAAATAAAGTGGTTAACCCGCATTATGCAAGGGACGCAAGTAATTAGGAAATAATGTAGTAAACCCATGATATTGGATGCATGGTATTTAGAGACCCATAGTAATTACCCATGGTATTTTATGTATGGAGTCTATATAGAGGCCAAAGACTCTCCATTGAGATATGTCAAAAGTGTTGTTTTATATTGACAGACATTAGCTTGTGGAGTGGTCTCCTTCCTTTACCTAGGCAAGATACTACACTTTTTATTCCTTTTTTTGCAAATTTTATTTTATATTTATTTTTATTTTATTATATATATTATATATTATATATATTAATATATAAATATATATAAATATTATATTATTATAATATATAATAGTATATATATATATATATATATAATATATATATATATAATAATATATATAAATATATATTTATTTTTTTTATATTTCTATATTTATTTATTTATTATTATTATTATTTTTTGAGTAAAATGTTGCTTGTTTGTTTATATTATTTTACGATTTTGAAATATTTGTTTTATTTTATTTTTAGTTTTTATAATTGTGTTGTTTGGTTGTTGTGTTGTTGTTGTTGTGGTTGTTTTTTTTTTGTTTGTTTTTTTTCTTGTTACAGTTTTTTTATATAATCACTATTTAACTACTATTTTTATTTTGTTATTTTGCTAAAATTTAATTGAATCATTATTTTTGGAAAAAAAATAAATATTATCATCTTTGGAACATAAAATTCATTAATTTATTATATTATAATAAAATTTGCTTCTTTTTTTTAATGTTCAAAAATTTGTCTAAAAACGTTTTACTACATGTCTTTTGGCGAAAAGGGCCCTGAAATATGTATTTTAAAAAATTATATATGCAAATTGTATATATTTTTCATGTGTTTTAAAATTATTAATTTTTTTTATGACAATTTTTTTTCTCGGTAAAATAACTAGCTAGTCTATTGTATTATATGTACAGGCAAATTTTACAAGTAGTGAGACATGCCGTCCAGGGCCAGCAGTGGCACCTTGGATAGCTTAGCTTAGAAACAAAAAGCTCCCTCGCAGGGGCACCACCTACAAAACTTCCAAAATTCCTCCAAAAACTTACTGACGCTGGAAACCAATATGACTTGCTGGAAACCAATATGACTTGACAAGTAGCCGGACATAGAACCGCATTGAGTTAAACATGAACATGACTGCCCACGCAGGGGCTTCCATCAAAAACTGACTGTGGACCGACAGAGAACTTACAGTGGACCGACATGTACATGACAGTATTAAAAACTGAGAGTAAACTAGACCAGCATAAACAAGACAATGTAAAAGAATGCAAGTGAACAAACACAGTGATGACCAGAACCCAAATACCCGCAGAGACCTTTATCCTGGACCCGAGCTGAGAGAGAAAGGCATGTGACGGAGCGCGCGTCGGAGTATCAGCCGTCGTAGGGACCTTTTTCTTCCACGATAGTGCACCATCCCTGGCCCTCAGGGATTCCCTCCCACATGGCGGTCCATGGATCCTTTTCCGTGCCCTGAGGTTCCGGCGCCTGGGGATACGAGGGGGCGTGCAGAGTCTCCTGCCCTGAGGTGCCCGCCTCAATTGGTGGCTGCAGAACAGGGCTCTCCACCCCAGTGCCCTCTGGAGGCGGTTCCGCCAATCCTGGAGATTTCCCGCCATCATTCCCTTCTGGAATTTTTGTAAAAAGAACTGAAATATGAGCATTGATACCTGCATTATCCTTTGAGCTGCCCAGGGTGAACACAGCCGAGCCAAATGCTGGAAGCACTGGCTCCCCTTCACTTGAGCAGTCAACCTCCAAGAATTGCCCAGCTTGAATTGGTGTAGCCCTTGCCCGCCTGTAGCAGTAGCAGCAGCAGCAGTGATGGTGCTCATCCGCTGCCGGTCTGCGAGAGGAGGAACCTCGCCTAGGTCCCCTTCTGCTTGATTGCCGCTCTCGCAACCTTGCCATG
>APFE030148615.1:127873-143454 GCA_000404065.3 Pinus taeda
CTTGGTAGGACTACATCTTCATCATGTCCAATTTCTCATCCCGATTGGGGGAGACAACACAAGATTTGAACCCAAGACTTCTAGTTCAGTGATACTTCAATTTCCACCCAATTGAGCTATCCTAAGCAGACGTGTATTGAAGTAGTAATTAACAAGACATAAATATATAAAAAATCCTAACTTCAAATTATCAATTTTATTATTTTTTTAAAACTTTGCAAAAAATGAATATTTCATTATACAAAAACATTGCAAAGAAAAACAAACAACACAATTTTGAAAAACCCTTAAAAAACAAACTTTTCAAGAAGAAAAAAGAGAGAGAAGAAAACGACAAATTGAAAAATGGTTAAATAACAGCCATTTAAAAGAAAATGTGCATACTTCAAGCATAAGAAAATTTAAAGTGTTAAAAATATGCCCTCCCAAAAATTGTTGATGTCGCATTAATGTTTTTCAAAATCAACATCAAAATCACCAATATTTATTTTTTTTTCCCATACTTAATACATAATTAAATTTAATGTGTCAAAAATAAACCCCAAAAAAGGGGGTTGATGTTGCATCAACACTTTTCAAAATCCCCATGAAAATCACCAACATTAAAAAAATGTTCATACTTAATACATAAGAAAATTCAAGGTGTCAAAATATGCTCGAAAAAAAAAGTTGATGTTGCATCAACATTTTTCAAAATTGACAAGAAAATCATGATTTTTTCTGACCTCTAAAAAAATGAGAACTCGGTACAATTCTTGTTAAGTTGGTAAGTTTGTTGCATTCACTTAGTGTTGAATGTAGAGAATATGAATCTCTATGAACCTTCCATGTTAGATCAGGAAGAGAGGGATAAGTGTTCTCTTCTATAGAGGATTTGGCATCAAATGCTCAGAAAGAGTTGACAAAGGATATAGTGTTGCAGAAGAGGTCCAGACGTACAAGATAGGGGTTGCTATCAACAAGAGGCATGACATATGATTTCACATTTCCAAGCTTTTAATATCATTTTTGTTCCAATAATGCATAATGCAACTGTGAATGCTTGAGCAAATGTCGCTACTAGGTTGTCATTGTTGAGGGATGATTTTTCTGTTGAAATTATTTACAAGCCATTTCTCCTTGATAATCACTAATTTATGCATTTTAGATGATGACCAACATATACTGTGCTTCATCGTGAATGCTAATGTGTTCAAAGATGCAACGACCAATGAGAACGATCACGGGAAAGCATTGCAAGATGCAACCAATGAAAGTATAGGAAATCTCATCCCAAAGGGTGTGATATCATTGGAAAAGATGTATGACCTGTAGAATCACTTCTGGGGACCTATTATTGCTAAAACCCATAGTTCCACGTTGTTGCGTGAGCAGATTAACTTAAGAACATAAAAGGATTTGAAGTATTTCAATATTGGTACTTATTGTACACCATCAGAGTGACAAGCCTTTTTTTGCCTATTCAAGCAGTACTAAGATGTGTTCACATGGACGTACGATGAGCTTAAAACTTATGACGCATGAATCATCCAACATATGATACCAATAAAAGAAGGGGCCGAGCCATTCCAACAAAAATTGTGAAAAATACATCCAACGCTTAAGCCTCTTATTCAGAAAGAGTTAAGGAAACTACTGGATTCATGGATCATATACAGAGTGCACACTCAACTTGGGTGTCAATTTTTTTCCTAGTAAGAAAGAAGTCCGGGGAAATTTGCTTGTGTGTCGATTTTCAAAATCTCAATCGCTCTTTAGAAAAGGAAAACTATCTTGTTCTATCCATGGAATAAATATCGCAAACAATATCGGGGTCAATTTTTTTTTTATTTTCTAGACGGTTACATATGATGCAACCAGGTTTTGGTTTCAGAGCCTAGCAAACTTAAGACCGCCTTCTACATGAAGTGGGGCATGTTCTAATATAGGCAAATGTCATTTGGGTTAATCAATGTTGGTGTAATATTTTGACACACTATGGAAATCGCTTTCCGTGGTATGATTCGATGGAGCATAGTGGTCTATCTTGATGATGTAACATTATTTTCCAAATAGAGGTCAGACCACATACGCTACTTAAAGAAAATTTTTGAGTGATTTCGCAAGTATGGGATATCTTTAAATCCCAAGAAAAGTATCTTTGCAGTGTACGAGGGTAATCTCTTCGGCCACATTATTGCCAAAAGTGGGATTAAGGTAAACCCAGATAAGGTCAAAGCAATCACAAAGATTCCCTTCCTAGTGAACAAAAAGGCCATGCAGTCCTTCTTGGGGAAAATCAATTTCCTTCACAAGTTCGTCTCCGACTATGCTCAAATTGTTAAGATGATATAAGAGATGGTGAAGAAGGATGCAATTTATAAATGGGATAAAAGGGAAAAGGATGTGTTTTCCCATATTAAACAGGCTATCACAGAAGCACTCACATTGTACAACCCAGACTCCAATAAAGGTTTTTTGCTCTACACCTTCGCTTCTGACACTTTTCTTGCCATTGTACTCACCCAAAGGGATGACCTGAACAACAAGCGGCCTATTTCTTTCACAAGCGTGAGTCTCAAGGACCCAAACTCAACTACCTCGCCATGTATAAGCGAGCTTATGTAGTATACAAGGTGGTAAATAAATTCGCCCCTGTATATTGAAAAATCATTACATTATATTTATTCTCACCCAACAATTAGATCATTGCTTGTTCAATAAGTTCTGGATGAAAGGAGAGCAAACTAGATTACTGGTTTGCAAGAATATGATCTAGAGATCAAGCCAATTCAAACAATCAAGGGCCATGGTCTTTGTCGACTAGAAATAAAAGCAGTGAACAAAAAAGAAGAAGAAGAAGATCTTCTAGGATGGGAGAAAGAAATTGAGATGTACAACATCGAGTGAGCCTCCCCCACTACTAACACAGACTCTTGTTATATTGATGTGTGCCAATACCTTGAGCACAACACTGTGCCCTCCCACTTTTCTGCACGACGGAAGAGGGCACTCAAACCTAAATCATTATCCTACTGATTGGTGCATGGGGTGCTTTTTAGAAAGCACCTAAATGAAGTACTGCTTAGGTGTTTGGAAGCACATGATTTAGAAAAGGTATTGTGTGATCTCCACGATGGGCCAATTAAGGGACACTTGTGGGAAACACAACGGTGCATAAGGTCATGCAGGCCAACTTTTACTGGCCTACAATATTTAGAGATTCTCATGCTTACGCCTGCAAGTGTCCGATATGTCATAGGTGTGCCAACAAAAAGAAGAAGTCAGCCGCCCCATTGTAGCCCATTGAAGTGGATAGAATTTTTCAACAGTGGGGCTTGGATATTTTTGGAGAAATCTTTCCTTATTCATTAAAGAAGCACCGCTACATCATTACTACCACAGATCATGTGGTGGACAGAAGCAGTTTTGCACAAACAAGTGAATGATCAAGAAGTCATAAATTTCCTTCCGTAGAAAATCATTTCCAGGTTTTACATTCCTACTTCACTTGTTTTCGACAATGAAACATACTTTTCATTGCTAAGAAGTTACGATTTTGCATTGGAAAATCATATTGTATTGAAACATTCAATTAATTATTATCCACATGGGAATGGTCTTTCTGAATCCATGAATAAGAGCCTAATTCAAATTATTAAAAAGATCATATTCTCTGAGTAGCGAAACAGGCACTCCGCTTTGATAAATGATTTATGGGCTGAACGAGTCACACCGAAGCCTTCCTTGAATACCTCCCCTTCCTGGTATACAGAAAAGAAGCCATTATCCTACCCTACATTTACTTTCCTGCCCTCCAACTCTCACAAGAATCCCAAGGCAAGGTGTGTCTGTTAGTGCAAGATGGGATGGAAACCCTTGACAAGCTACAATAAGAAAGGTTAAAAACAAAATAAATTTTTTCATTTCATCAAAATCGTATCAAGAGGTGGTTCGACAGGAAGTTTGCAGGGAAATACAACTTTAGTGTGGGTGACATAGTCTTGAAGTTGGATAAATCCCACGAGGACAAAGACAAACACACTAAGTTTCATTCCCCATGGATTGGATCATTCACAGTACACAAAAGGATTTTCCAACACACTTATCGTATTCAATCACCTGATGGGAATATTGACTCTCTCCTTGTCAATGGCCAAGACTTAAAACATTACTTCCAATGCAGATCTGGGGTTGTACCCTACAATGTGTACATAGTATTTTATTTCTTGTTTTCTTGAGTTTTGTTTTGTTTTCGTCATTGACCCAAATTGGATCCATGAAATACTGTCAAAGAACCATGACTGTATCAGGTCGGGGACAAATCTCTAAGAATTTAGAACCGTGATAAAAAAAACACCCTTGAACCAATGGCAATGGTAGCCAGCGTGGAACGACGAGGACCTCGGTCAAAGCGCGTTGACCGAGGCCCATGGAGACTGCGCAGGAGGCTAAATTAGTCCCTGGGAGCCCCAGATCAGGAGAAGGAGGTGGATTTTGATGCGCGATTAGCTGGGAAAACTGGTTTGAAAAGGGGGAAGCCCGAGCACATGGATGCATGGCGAACCGGAGAACCACGAGTGGAAAACGCAAAAAGTGCTAAACATACAAAGGCGGGACCCACGCTCTAGAAACCAACGGTATTGATTGGGGTGCCCTCAAATGGTAAATGGTTTTGGATGGAAGCAGAGCGATCCCACTCAACGATCGATGCATGGCAAGCCGAGGTGAGAGAAAACCGCCGTTGATCGTGCGTTATCGGTCAAACAAGTCAATCGCGTGGGACATGCGTATGACGTTGGATCTGGGGGACCCAAATCAGACGGTTGAGATCGTGCCCGATGGAGGAAGTGGAATCGACGAAGGAATATGTCACGATTTGTAAATATTTGGAATTTGTTTGATCGCATGGTGGAGGAAAGACTTCATCCCCGACGTAACTGAAGAAACGAACCGATGAAGTAGGCCGACACCGTTTAGAGGAGGACAAGTGGCCACTCCTTGAGCGTTCGTGCTGACGTCGAACAAGGAACTCCAAATGCCGCTATAGAAGGTGAATCGACAGAGGTGGAAGAGGAACTGAACAGGCGTGAGTTCGAATGGCTTCAAAGCCATGAATAGCAAAAAGAAACAGGACAGTCGAGTCAGTCAGAAGGAACCCCAAGAGGAGGACTGAACACTGTGAGACAGAAACCAGAGAAGAAGGCAGTAAAGCAAAAGTAGAAAGAGACAGAGGGCCGAGATGACCAGCGGCAGCGTCGAGCACCAGAGCTTGAGAGATTCAACCCATCCCATAGAGGAATCTGTTCGGATAGAGGACCATATTTGGCTCTTTCCACTATAGACTATAACGTCACAGAGTTGGTAGGAAGAAGAAGAATCTATGTACTCCAGTGGCTTGGGGAATCGAATAACCACCCTGCCAAGAAAACCTGCTTTAGGAGAACTCACATTGAGTCCCTGTATTGTAATTCTCTGCTAAAAGGCACAATAAAACAAGTCCACCACTGAAAGCTAGACCAGAGACGTAGCACTGGAGAATAGGGTGAACTCCTTATTAAAAATTCCTGTGTTTTTGTGTTTGCTTACTATATTTCTCTGCTGTCTTTCCATTTTATTGTCTGTGTATTGGCAATCTGATCGATCTGTTACTTCAATAACATAGAACACACACCAGCACATGAGTCTGTAATACCTTGGTTTAATAAATCTTTAACTGATGTTACTCATAGGGTGAATATCAGATCAAGTGGTATCAGAGCTCTAGGCTATAAGGTTAGACAAGCTTGTGTTGGTTTAGCTGTTGAATGCTCACGAGATCAAAGCTCAAATTAGGAGAAGGAGAGTTGGTCGAAACTAATCCTGAAATTGGGAGAGTCTATCCTCGGAAGACAATGTCAGAGGAAGGTTCTATGGGGCCAGACCCTCAATTCATGGAGAGTTTCCTAGCTATAAATTCCATGGTAGAAGAAATGTATAGGGACTTTAGAAAGCACAAGGATGAAGATTCATCAAGTTCTAAACAAGATAAAGAAGAATATAAGTCTCATTCCCTGACCACTCAAAAGGAAAAGGGAAAGAGGAAAGCTTTCTCACACCTCCTAATAGCCCTGTGCATAATAAGAAAGCATATTTGATTAAGCTAGATGTTAAGTTTGATTTGCCTATATATGATGGAGAGCTAGATACTAAAAAGTTGGACAATTGGAATAGAAAAATTGATGTGTATTGTAGAGTGCAGAATATCAACTCAGACAAGAGTAAAATTCAGCTGGAAAGCCTACGCCTAGGAGGCACTGCCTTGGTTTGGTGGGAAGGCAAAACCCAAGCTGACATAAAGAAACATGGCAAGACCATCTTTGTTTGGAGTGAATTTGTTGCTGCAATCAAAAAGCAGTTCTATCCATTGGCCTACATGCAACAAGCCATGATGAGTTGGCAAACTCTTCAGCAGTTGAAAGGACAAAGTGTGCAAGGGTATACTCAAGAGTTCAGAAAGAGAGCATTGATGTTGGGAATCTCATTAGACTCACCAGAGACTCTTCTGAAGTACATTGGTGGTCTACACAACTGCATGAGGCATACCATCCTCATGTTTAATCCCACTAGTATAGATGAGGTATCTGTACAAGCTACTCATCTAGAAGCTAGAGGAAAGAATGGAAATCTAGAAGTTGGGGGACCATCCCAACCCACTGTAAGTAAGAGCAAAGAGAAAGAACGCCGAAGTAAAAAGCAAGGAAGGCTAACACTTCACAGAAGGCAAAGCTTCATGCACTTACTGTAAAAAGGATGGGTATGATTATGTGCACTGTTGGATTTTGCATCCAGAGCTGAGACCTAAGAAGTCTAAGGGCAAGAAGAAGAAGACTGCTGCAGCTATTTAGAAAGATTTGGGGTCAGACTCAGGAGATGAAACAATCATTGCAACCACAGGTATAAAAGGTTGTCTGCTTTAGAGAACGCTCAAATCAAGAAGCAGGTGTAGGAGTTGCTCGAGAAGGGATTCATTAAGCCTAGCACATCATCATGTGGGTCACCAATCATTCTGGTGAGAAAGAAAGATGGCTCGTGGAGAATGTGCATCGACTACCGAGCACTGAATAAGATAACAATCAAAAATCATTATCCCCTTCCTCGCATAGATGATGTTTTAGATCAATTGAAGGAAGCTATTTATTTCACCAAGTTGGATTTGCACAGTGGATACCATCAGGTCAGAGTCGCAGAGCAAGATGCATGGAAGACTGCTTTCAAAATAAAGCAGGGACTGTATGAGTGGTTGGTTATGCCTTTTGGCTTGACCAATGCTCCTGCTACTTTCATGAGATTAATGAATGACGTACTCAGACCTTTTCTTGATGATTTTGTTATTGTGTATGTAGATGACATTCTGATTTTTAGTAAAACGTGGGAATAACACTTCAAGCATGTTAAGCCGACATTAGATGTTTTGAAAAGAGAAAAACTTTATGTTAAACTCTCAAAATGTGAATTTGGAAAAACATCTCTAAATTATTTGGGTCATATAGTAGGGGGTGGTGAATTGAAAATAGATCCCTCTAAAGTGGCAGCCATTGTAAACTGGCCTAAACCCAAGTCTGCTATGGAAGTGAGAAGCTTTTTAGGAGCAGAACAATATTGGAGGAAGTTCATTTCTAATTTTTCCTCAATCGAAACTCCCTTACATGCTTTGACAAGATTGAACAAGGTGTTTCAGTGTGGAGGCAAACATCAGAAAGCCTTTGACACCTTGAAGGAAAAGATTAATACAAAACCTGTATTAGCACTGCGTGATCTACAAAGACCATTTGAAATCCAAACTGATGCCAGTGACTATGCCATGGGAGCAGTGTTGACACAACATGGTAAACCCATATATTATCATTATGAGACTTTTAATCCTGCAGTAGTTAACTATCCTACATATGATAAAGAATTGTATGCATTAGTTCAGAGTGTGAAAAAGTGGAAACATTACTTAATGGGCAAAGAGATAGTAATACATACTGATCATCAGCCACTTCAATATCTACACTCCCAAACTAAGTTGCTATAATCAAGGCATTATAGATGGATGGGTTTTCTACAATAGTTTCATCTAGTCATCAGATATAAAAAGGGCATACACAACAAGGTTGAAAACATGTTATCTAGACCCATTATAAATGCATCTACCATACTTAAGCATAATTATGTGCTACATGAAAGCTAAATAGAACAATATGCTCAGGATATGGAATTTAAAGATGTATATGCAACTATGAGTCAAGGAAAAAAGGTATAAGAATTGGACTATCATGTGAAGGACCGACCGACTCTTATATCATTGTGGGAACTCTGCATTCCACAAACAGAGAGAGTAAAGATAACTAGAGAGGCACACACTTCTCTGATATTAGGTCAATTTGGGGTAAGTAAAACAATTGTACAGCTGCAAAGATTTTGTTATTGGCCGAAAATGAATGAGACAGTTCCTAGATATGTAAGAGGGTGTACTATGTGTGTAAAAGCAAGCTCAATAATAGAAAACTAGGCTTGTACACTCCTTTACCAGTTCCTTCACCCTTGGGAAAGTGTTCCCATGGATTTTGTTGGAGGACTGCCTATATCTAGGAAAGGTCATGATTATCTATATGTGGTTGTGGATAGGTTCAACAAAATGTGTATTTTGATACCTTGTAATAAATAGATTACAGCTGAACAAACTGCAAAATTATTCTTTTAACATGTATGGGTTCGTTTTGGATTACCCACTTCTATTGTATCTGATTGAGACACCCGATTTGTGGGGAAGTTTTGGTCAAGTCTGTGGGAACTAATGGACACCCAACTGAAGAAAAGCACATCTTTTCATCCTCAAACTGATGGCCAGACATAAGTAGTTAACAAGACAGTGATCTAGTTACTCAGGGGATATTGCAACAAACATCCTAAGCTTTGAGATGAACATTTGTGTTATGTGCAGCATGCTTACAACAGAGCAAAACATTCTTCTACATAAAGATCTCCTTTTGAGACCTGTTTCGGTTTCACACCAAGGTCTCCTTTGGATTTTGTCTTTGGTAAAGATACCATGGTTGATGGAGACAGTGATGTGGACAAGGCAACTAGGTTCATTGAACAGATCCAGGAGATCCACCAGGCAGTATAGGAGCAGCTGGAAAAGAGATAAGCCAAATACAAGGCTAGGCATGAAAAGCATCAGATGGAGCATAGTTTTCAAGTTGGAGACTAGGTCTGGCTGTATATCAACAAGGACAGGATGCAAAATGAAGGTAAAAAGCTAAAGCTTATCAAGTATGGACCTTTTAGTATAGTTAAGAAGATTGGTGAAAACGCTTTTCGCCTTGATCTACCAGCGTACATGCGCATCTACTCATTCATAAATGTAGATTTCTTGAGATTGTTTGAACCTTCAATGATTGAGGATCCTGAAGAGCAAAGTCAATTTCCTTCTGTTGATGACCTGCTACCTGAATATCTTAATGAATTGCAGGAAGATACGGTCTTGGATAGGAAGGTGAGGACGACGGGCAGAGGAGATGTTGAGTACATCAGAATTGGACTCAAAGTTTCGAAGCCAAGGAGTGCAAAATGGATTAAGATTCGACAAGTGAGATAGCAGTATCCTCACTTATTCGATGCTTGAAAGAAAACCAACTTTTGGTGGTCCAAAAGCTTTTTCAGTGGGAAGGCCATGATCCAAATTGGATCCATAAAAGAACTGTCAAAGAACCATGATTGTGTCAGGTCGGGACAAATCTCTAAAGAATTTAGAACAACAATAAAAAAACACGCCTGAACTAGTGGCAATGGCAGCCAGCGTGGAACGGCGAGGATCTCGGTCAAAGCGCGTTGATCGAGGCCCATGGAGACTGCACAGGAGGTCAAAGTAGCCCTTAGGAGCCTCGGATCAGGAAAATAAGGAGGTTTTTGATCATGGCGAACAGGGCCGAAATGGGGGAAGCCCGAGCACACAAACACATGGTGAATCAGAGAACCGCAGGTGGAAAAGGCAAACAATGCTAAAAAGACAAAGGTGGGACCCGCGCTCTAGAAATCGGCGGTATTGATCGGGGCACCCTCAAATGGTAAGTGGTTTTGGATGGAAGTAGAGCGATCCTACTCAATGATCGACGCGTGGCAATAAGAGGTGAGAGAAAACTGCCGTTGATCACACGCTGTCGGTCGAGCAAGTCAACCACACGGGACGTGCGTATGGCGTTGGATCTGGAGGCCCCAGGTTGGACGGTTAGAATCGCACCCGAGGGAGGAATCAGAATCGACGAAGGAATACACTGCGTTTTAGAAGGATTTAGAATCCGTTTGACCACCACGGTGGTGGAAAGACTTCATCCATGATGTAACTGAAGAAACGAACCGACGAAGCCGACTGGCGCCGTTTAGAGGAGGACAAGTGGCCACTCCCTAAGCGTTCATGCTGATGCCGAATAGGGAACTCCAAGCGCAGCTGTAGGAGGTGAATCGACAGAGGAAGAAGAGGAACTAAACAAACATGAGTTCGAATGGCTTCAAAGCCATGAACAACGAAAAGAAACAGGACAAGTCAAGTTAGAGTCAGTCAGAATGAACCTCAAGAAGAGGAATGAACATTGAGAGACAGAAACCAGAGAATAAGACAGTAAATCAAAAGCAGAAAGAGACAGAGCGCCGAGCTGACCAGAGGTAGCATCGAGCACCATAGAGCTTGAGAGATTCAAGCCATCCCATAGAGGAATCTATTCGAGCTGAGCACCACATTGGGCTCTTGCCACTGTAGACCAGAAGGTCACAGAGCTGGTAGGAAGAAGAAGAGTTTGTGTACTCCAGTGGCTTGGGGAATCCAAGAACCACCTTGCCAAGCAAAACCTGCTTTAGGAGAACTCAGATTGAGTCTCTGTATTGTAATTCTCTGCTTAAAGGCACAATAAAACAAGGCCACCACTGAAAGCTGGACCGGAGATGTAGCCCTGGAGAATAGGGTGAACTCATTAAAAATTCTTGTGTCTTTGTGTTTTCTTACTGTGTTTCTCTGCTGTCTTTCCATTTTATTATCTGTATATTTGCAATCTGATCGATCCGTTGCTTAAATAACATAGAACACACACCAGCACATGAATCTGTAATATCTTTGTTTAATAAATCTTTAACTAATGTCACTCATAGGGTGAATATCAGATCATTGGAGTCCCTGAAAATGCATCTTTCTTCAATAATGTTATTAGAGGTGCTGCTATTGTCCCATAATTCTTAACAAACTTGCGATAATACCCTGTCAACTCGAGAAATCCTTGTAGATGCTTTATGGATGTGGGGATTTTCCATTCCTTAATGGATTTAATTTTGCTAGGGTCTACCTTCACATCTTCATGAGATAGAATATGACCCAAATATTCCACCTCTTGTACTCCAAAGAAACATTTGGAGCTTTTTGCATATAATTGTTTCTCCTCCAGTAGTTTGAGCACCTTGTCAACATGTTGAACATGATCCTTCCAATACTTGTTGTAGATTAGTATATTGTCAAAAAACACTAACACAAATTTTGCTAAGGGTTTGAAAATGTAATTCAACAAACCTTGAAATGTAGAAGGTGCATTGGTAAGGCCAAAAGACATGACCAAAAATTCATAATGACCCTCATGAGTTCTAAATGTTGTTTTGAGAATGTCTTCAGTCTTCATTTTGATTTGATGATATCTTAAACGAAGATCCAACTTGGTGAAGTAAATTGATCCATGTAATTCATCTAATAATTCATCAATGATATGAATGGGAAATTTATCTTTAATAGTGAGCTTGTTGAACTCCCTATAATTAGGAAACATGCACCATGACCCATCCTTCTTGTGCACCAATACTACTAGAGTAGAGAAAGAACTTTGACTAGGTTGAATTATACTAGCCTCTAGAATTTTTGCAACTATAAATTCAATTTCACTCTTTTGGGCATAGGGATATTTGTAAGGCCTGATGTTTGGAGGAACGATTCCTGGAATCAAATGAATAACATGATCATGATCACGAATAGGTGGGAGGCCTTTGGGAGTCTCAAATACCTTGGAATGATTGTCCAAGACTTTTTGGAGATCTGGAGAAATAAATGATTTCGATGTGGGAACCTCTAGCGAACATAATTGTGCAATTACACCTCGTTTTTCTCTCTTTAGAAGCTTTGTCATTCTGTTAGAGCTGATTATCTTTCCTGGTTTCCCTGCGATACCTCTTAATTCAACTTCCTTTCCTTCCAAAAAAAATTCATGAAAAGTTCTTGAAAATTAAAAGATATTGTACCCAAGAATTGGAGCCATTGGACTCTTAGTACAACATTAGCACCATCCATTGGAATGGAAAGCATTGGGATATTCAATACATATTCTCCCATGGATAGCTTGATATTATGACACTTTCGAGAGAAATTTATGGTTCCTCCACTTGCAACAATCACTTTACACTCAGGTGCTGGATATAGGAAGCAATTCAATTCCTTGGCTATCTTGCAATGAATAAAATTATGGGTACTACTGTTGGGTTGTGTTATATTCTTTCCACATGGTTAACAGGGGGTTTGAGGGGTACCCGTAACCCCACTTTATGGGGTCCGGGGCAGCGCTCCAGAAAATTTTGGTTTTGGACCCTATGTTAGGTTGGGCGGACCCACCTATGGTTTTGTGCATGATTTTCACACATGTTTTTTGGATGCGATGGTTTTCGGTCCATGGTATTGGATGGATGGTTTTTTGGTCCATGGTATTGGACGTGATGGTTTTTCGGTCCATGGTATTGGATGCTTCGGCATGTATAAATATGTATTGTAACATTGAAAGGAAAATAATGAAAAATCAAGCTGGTTCCCGGTTTTGGGATCCAGTGGGAAATATCTGTGTATACGTGTTTTATGTGTTATTCTCTCGCATTTTTATTTTTCCTGTAATTTAGAATTCGTATGCAGGTAATTTCTATACTGGGTTAAAACCTACATTTGGTATCAGAGCTGTTTTGGCTTCAAGGGGACGCATTTGTTGCTGAGGGGTTTCGCTCGGGCCTGTGGTAGACCTGTTCAGTGGGAGATCTGCGAGATCGATTCTGGTGGTGAAAGAAGATGGCGAGCAATGGAAAGATAGAGATTGAGAAGTTCAATGGTCAGAGTTTTGAGTTATGGAAACTCAAGATGGAGGATCTGTTGGTGGATAAAGATCAATGGATTGCAGTAGATCCGGGTACTAAACCAATAGGAGTGACCGATGAAGAATGGAAGAAGCTGGATCGGAAGGCAAAGAGCAAAATAAGATTGTGTGTCTCAGATTCAGTATTGCTGAATGTATCAAGGGAAGCTATGACGAAGGCTCTGTGGGACAAGTTAGGGACTTTGTACCAATCTAAGTCTCTGGTGAATAAACTATTCCTACGGAAAAAGTTGTATAACCTGAGGATGAAAGATGGAGACTCGGTGACAGAGCATCTGAATGCATTTAACACCGTGGTAAGTCAGTTATCATCTGTTGATATTAAAATTTCAGATGAAGATAAGTGCATCAGTATGTTGTGTTCTCTACCAGATTCGTGGGATAGTCTGGTTATTGCAATATGTAGCAATGCAACTGCTTTACAGTTTGATGAAATAGTCTCAGCCTTACTGACGGAGGAGATGAGACAAAAAAATATGGACAACCAGAATGGTGATGCCTTGTCTGTAAAAGGACGGTCCCGGAATAGAAACAAAAATAAGTCATCGAGTGGGAGATCTAAATCTAGAGGGAGATCTAAATCTCCAGGAAAACCTATAAAGGTTGTGTGCTAGAAATGTGGAAAGGAAGGGCACTTCAGAAGGGATTGTAAATCTAAAGCTCCTGATAAAGGAAAGGGATCTGATGATGCTCCTTCTGTAGAGGTGAAAACCACCTCAGATGAAGGCGGGGATGTGTACTTGGCTTCTTCAAGTACACATGTAGATGATGAGGCATGGTTAATTGACTCAGGTGCATCCTTTCACTTCACTCCCCATAGAGAGTGGTTCTACAAGTATGAGAAATACGATGGTGGTGATGTCTTCTTAGGACATGATAGGAAGGTTAGAATCATTGGTCGTGGAAAAGTAAGTTGAAGTTGCAAAGTGGAAGGGTTAGAACCCTTCTAGGTGTTCTGCATATTCCTGCATTGGCCAGAAATTTGATTTCTGTAAGCAAGTTGGATGATGCAGGTATAAAGACAATGTTCGAGAAGGATACCTGCAAGATGGTTCGAGGAGCATTGTTATTGATGTGGGGAAAGTTCGGATTGGAAACTCTGTACAGCTGCAAGGTAGCACTGTTGTTGACGGGTGCAATAGTTCTATGGTCCTAAAAAATGGAGCAGAAAATCTAGTGATCTCTGGAGAGAAGACCATGTTGTGGCATCAAAGGCTTGGACATATTGGAGAGAAGGGCCTTGAAATACTTCATGGTAAAGGTATGGTAGAAGGTATGAGTAATAGCTCTCTGGATTTTGATTTCTGTGAAAATTGTGTATATGGGAAGCAGAATCGGGTGAGTTTCCCCTCTGGTGGTAAGAGGACGAAACAAATATTAGAGCTTGTGCACAGTGATGTGTTTGGACCTGTGAAAGTTCCATCACTGGGTAAGTCTGTGTACTATGTATCATTTATAGATGACTTCTCAAGGAATACATGGATATATTTCCTTAAGAAGAAATCTGAAGTCTTTGACAGGTTTAAAGAATTTAAGGCTCTGGTGGAAAATCAGACAGAGAAGAAGATAAAGGTACTGAGGACAGATAATGGTGGAGAATTCTGTAGCAAGGAATTTGAAGAACTTTGTAAGAAGTGTGGTATAGCACGGCAGAAGACTACTCCATATACACCTCAGCAAAATGGAGTCGCAGAAAGAATGAACAAGACGTTGATGGAAAGGGCAAGTAGCATGCTCAGTGGTGCCGGGTTAGGACAGGAATTCTGGGTAGAGGCGGTGAATATTGCATGTTACCTGGTCAACAGGTCACCTTCATCAGCGTCAGAGGATAAGACTCCATAAAAAGTATGGACTGGTAAGAAACCCTCTCTTTCACATCTGAGGGTATTTGGATGTGATGCATATGTACATGTTCCAAAGGAGAACCGAACCAAGTTGGATAGTAAATCTGAAAAGTGCATCTTTATTGGGTATAGGATGGTTTAAAGGGTATAAGCTTTGGAACCCAGTAACAAGGGAGGTTGTGTACAGTCGAGATGTGGTGTTCAGAGAGGTGAAAGATGTTATTAAACATGAAGTCCAACCAAAGGAACCTGTGAAGATAGAGTTTGAACTAAAGGAGGAACAATCAGACTCTGTAGCAGAGGAGGAATCAGAAGATGAAGAGCCACAAACTCCGGTTGTGAGAAGATCAGCTCGAGAAAGAAGGTAGCCAGAAAGGTATAGCCCATCTACTTTCTGTTCAAACTTTGCTTTGTCTGTTATTGATGATGATCCCAAAACTCTGAAGGAAGCAGTGGATTCAGAGGATGGAAAACTCTAGAAATAGGCCATGGTTGATGAAATGGCATCTTTGCACAAAAATGAGGCTTGGGATCTGGTGGAGTTGCCGGCTGGAAGGAAACCCATTGG
>APFE030148617.1:3205-15688 GCA_000404065.3 Pinus taeda
AATTGGGAAGAAAACTTGAAAAAACTTTATTGGTAGCAAGTCGCTCTTGAACATGACACTTTCTCTCTGCATCCAAGTTGGGTTGGGTTGTTCTGTTCACTGGTCATATCACCATTGGTCCATCACGCCATCCATATTTGGGGTTAATGCTACCAATCCATCGTCAGTGTCGCCGATATGTTCAAGAGAAGTCATTCAGAGAATTCACTTGTGTCTCACCCGCTGCAATACATTCATGCTCCATTCTTTCATGACTGCCACCCTTAACCCTGTATCATTGGATCGTTTTCACCTCCAAAATCATTTGCTTCGCTCCATGTCGTAAATGTGGGATTCACTAAGGCCCTCCTACGATGGGTCACTTCTTGTCGACATCATATCATTATCCAAGAAGTCAACCTAGGAACAACCCTTTCAGTACTTTGAATCTTGCATGCCTCAATGGCAAGTTTCTCACTTTCGACGACAAGTTTACATTAATGGACTTCGACTGAGAGATTTTGCGTGGTGTTCGACACCAAGTCCTTTTTCACACCACGTGAATTGTACTGTAGTACCTTGAGGGTCATTGTCATTATTGGTGATTCCTCTCGTGCCTGTTAATAGCCTACATCATTGGCTGGTAATCAGGCAATGTCTTTCCATGTTCGACTCGAGAACATTTTTCACATGGATCAACTTCTACTCTGAGTGAATATTGAACGATTTGAAGAACCCAGATCTAGTTTCATCCATTCGGGCTGTGATATATTCAGGAATATAAAGACATCAAATGTACATCATTTCCAAATAGATGATCATCCAAATCAAAGGATGATGAGTCTGAATCATCAATCTGCTACACAGACGATTGTTTGTCCTATGTACATGAAAATGAATTTATAAAGTTGAGCATGGGAATTCCCGCCTCAGCTAGATCATGAAAAATATTATGAAGATAGTGTATTGTATTGTATCTTATTATAGGTCACCTCCCAGCTCGAAAAAACTTCGGATCCTCATGGTAAAGCATTTCACTCGACATCAAAAGATTAACGACCCTATGCTTTAGGGGGCAACTGTTATAGAAATTTTGGGCACTGCACCCCCATGATAAATTTCCATGAACTGAGGGCTGCTAAGTCCCTAAAAGTGTTGCTTCACTACCTAAAGGAACAAGGTCAGCTAATTACATCATCTCCCAGAAGTCCTCCACTAAAAACTTCTCAGAAATGGTCAAAACTGGACCATACTGAATACCCAGTGCAGAGGGTGCGATGCATATCACCTTCCAAGTGTAAAGGGTGCAATGCATATTGAATGGCCCCTCTGTAGGGTGTGATGGGCGAGAATGGACAAATGGCAGAGACAGTTTGCGAGGTGGAAGATCATGGAATCTTCCATAAACTTCCCCTTTGACACTTGCCTCTCTGTTTTCGACCAGGGATGAGTAAGAGATCATCAGTCTCCAAATGGAATCAAGAATTATCAGAGAGAGGACACTAATCAAGACCCCAGAAGATGACTCACCCCCCTACAATCATCTATATATGGATCCCTCATCACAAAGATCTGAAGGCTAGAATCTTGTATCTTGTAGAGAAGTGTTGTTGGTTTTCTGGTGAAACTTCATGGTGTTGGGTGATCTAAGCTTTACTTGAGGTGAAGAAGTGCTTTCTTGCTGGAGGATGATGCTGGGTTAGAACTATTGGTTGTAATCCTCTTTCTATTCTTGATATTAATAAAGCTATTCAAGTTTTCCTCCATATTCTTGTATGTTTGATTATATATGCATTTGTATGGTTAATACATATCTAGTCCTGTGTTATTTATGAATATAGATCTCTGTTCTTCGATAGCAGTATGCTGCTTTGATTCCACAGGTGCTCTTTGAAGCTGGGTAGATGAAGAAGAAGCGGCAAAGATTTATCAGGAAGGAGAGGAATCAAGTAAGGAACCAAGCAGAAGACTAAGGTTGGTGTCCTTTGTTCCACTCTCATCTATTTTCATAAAGGAAAACAAAAGTAGTCTTTACTTGTTTGTTTCTAAGATAGCTACCAGTCTTAGTGGGAATAGCAGCTCCAAGTGGACACTATTCCCGGTAACACTGGCATTGAGGTGGATACAACCAAGGAGGGGGTGTGGACCAGGAAGGATGAGTAGGGGGGGCCCAAGAAGGCATGCAAGTGGCTTGATTGGGGTTGTAATAGGTTTGGGATGTCCCTTGCATTCCATGCTGGTAAGGTCTGGGCCCATATGGCCTCCTTTGGTTCATGAATAGATTGGTTTAGTGGCTCCTTCGGCCCCCTGATATGCAGCTTTAAGTCCGAGCAAGGAAGGGCATTGATTCGTAGTATGGTCTTCTTCACAGACTGAACACACTTCTATAGAGTTCAATGGACATTCGTTCCTAGGATGCTTTCTAGTGCACCTAGAACAAAACATGGCCAAAACCCTCTCGACTTCCTTTTGTTTCCTTTTGATATGCAAGGTATCCATTTGCATGGCAAGATTCTGCCTCATCTCGCTCTTGAAATCTTCCAGCTGATTCTCAAGTTCACTTCTAAGGAATGAACTGGATGAGGATGTACTGGCTAAAGGTTGACTTCCCCTACCTTTCTTTTCGGCTGACCTATAATGGTTTCTAAACACAGGATTTATGTCATCATAAGGTAGTTGGTAGATGTCTCCCCCAACCAACAAATGGAGGGTATCTAGAAGATCTTCAGGGACTCCTCTGAGCAAGACCAACTTTAGAGATTCGGGGTCAAGTGTGCACCTAGCCCTTTTATAACTGAGCTGAAACCTCTCTTCATAGTCTTCTAAGGACTCATTACTTCCCATGGTCATTCGGAAGATTTCTTCCTTGGTATCCTTTGATCTACAGTAGACCCAGTATTTGTTGTTAAAGGCTTGTTGCATCTGAGCCCAGGTGGTGATGTTGTTTCTAGGTAACCCCATGAACCAGCACAATGTTGCATCCTTGAGGGTAGAAGGAAACAATTTCAACTTCTGTTCATCTTCTGCATAGTCATAGGTGCGACAGAGAATAGCAAATTCAAACAAGAAGGTATCAGGATCTTTGGTAGTCAATCCATGGAAGTGAGGTAAGGCTGAAGGACTTATGTTTTTCATTTTAGTGTTCCCATTGGTCTCCCCAATAGGGAAGGCACCTTATATTCTTTCCCCATTTCCTCTAACGTTTTTGTTTTCAGCCTAGTCTCAGGAGGAATGGTTTCTTGCTCTTCTTCTGTTATAGGATCTTTGTATATCTCTGGAGGTTCACCTATTTTATAGGTCCTTCTGGATCACTGCCACCAAAGAAGAGAGAAGGGTGACTTGGTGATGTGGTGGGGGTGTTGGGTAGGAATTTTCCTGAATTGTCTCTGCTCCTTCAAGGCATGAAAGGAAATCTCTTTTTGGGTGATTTTTGTTTTTTCTTCTTGTACCTGCAAAACTGAAATGGATTGAACAACAAACTGCAACTAACTGAAATGAATCTTGCTTAAATTAAATTGTGGAATCGAAATGAAAGCAGGAGATGACTAATCTACTTTACTGGAATGGAAATTGCAAAAATGAAATGAAAGCAGGAAATGCTTAATCTACGCTTGCTGAAATGAAATTGCAGAATTGAAATGAAAGTATGAAATGCCTAATCTAATTTTGCAAAATTGAAAATGTAGAATTGAAATGAAACAACTACTCTACTTTTGCTTAAATAAACTACTTAGCATAATGTTGTTGTAGAATATAGAAGAAAGCAGTAATCACAAAATACTCTGATGCTTCCCCAAAAACGGTGCCAAAAAGATGGTGGGCTCCAGTATTGCAGCAATAATGTTGTAACTCCTAGGGCTTCCTTCTTTACTTTTATCAACCCAGTAGTTCATAACAGACTTGGAAGCGACGGTGTTGTATGCACAAGTACTAGCTCTTACTATAGGCTGTCACTTGGTCAGCTGGTGCAAGTTCGTTAGGAGCTTAAGCCAACTTCTATAAGCTCTCAAAAGAATATTTTAACTATGATGAAAGGAAACTAACTCTACAGGGGCTATTCTACTTGCAGAAAGAGAATGAAAACTGAGATGAAACGCAAACCCTAGAAAACCCTAGTTTACCCACTAACCCTACTTTTGCAAGAAAAGAGATGGAAACTAATGAAATGAGGGCCATTGACTACTAAAAGGTAAATTGCATTTATTCAAGCTACTTCTGAAAATAAATGAGAAGAAATCATCTTTTTGTACTTTTGAGTGTTTTTATGTGAAATTATTATGCTTGTGATTTATCTAGTTGTGACTGTGCAGAGGTTTGGTGGCAAAGGAAGATGGATTTGGTTGTTGCAGAGGTGGATGAAGGTGTGGAGAGGTCCTAAGAAGCCCCTAGTATCCTTCTAGAGACTTCCATAGCGATCGGACTTCAAAAAATAACTCATAGGAAATTCTATAGGAGGCTGCAAGAGATCTACAGGAGGATCTACAAGAGGAGGCTGAGAGCTATTTTTGGAGTTTTGAAGGTGGAAAAATGATGGGAAAGGGGAACTGAAGGCTATATGAAGGTGCTGAGGTATCTAGAACTTGTCAAGGGGGATCAAGAATGAACGTGATGGTTGGATTTGTTCAAATGGCAAGAAAGCAGCTTTATGAAAAGAACGCAGAAATTAGGGCAGATTGGTGAAATGTAGCGAATGAGTTGGGAAATTTGGGAGAAGTGGGCTAGTGCTGGCCGTTCTATGGATATATGGTGAGCCGAGATGTCCTGCAAGTGATCTACACATTTATTTATCAAAACTAACCAAAGAAAGAACTAAAAACTGAAGTTTCTCTAGCTTAACCTAATTTCTGACCTAAAAACAGAAAACATTGAACAATACCTTATGAACAGAAAAGCATGCGAGAAAACTATGGGAAAATAACAGGAAATGATCCAAGCAATTGAATCTAAACTACTATCAACCTTTCCAAATCAGAGTTATCACGCTAGCAGTTGCATGGGAGAGAAAAAATTATGTTTTTGGTGGCAGCAATAGTGCCTTGACCTCAGATCATAGTCCCAGGAAGGGAAAAGGAGATCAGGGTTTGTTGTTGGCCTTTTTGGATCTTTTTCTGTCACTACAACAACTTACTTAAGCAACTTGAAACAAAAACAACTATACTAACCATCAAAAGCAATCTAATCTAAAAAAGTAAAATGAATCTATGCAATAGAATTAACTCATGAATTGAAACAAAAGCATATAAGTACACAGTAGGATGTTGGGCAGCTTGGGTTGGGCCCTAACCCAAGAGCTTCAGCCCTATGAAAGAGATCAGTGCTAACTCAAAAGATGTTTCATCGTCATTATAAAAAATAGTAGTTACATTACATAAATTGTTCTAAAAAAGAACTTGAAAATGAGTTGAACAGGCAAACTACTGAGGCTCTAAGCCTTCTTATTTATACAAATGGGGACTTCCAAAATTCCTCCTAAAATCAAGTAACTCAGCTTCCTAGAACTGAATATAAACAGCAGTCCTACTTGACTTTCTCGGCTGCCCCTTGGAATCATCAATGTGGGCCTTTGTGCTCCGAGTTGCTAATGGAGGATTCGAGGAAAGGGGTCATTAATGAAGGAGAACCCCCCCTACAAGTCCTCTTACCTATTTTCCTCGAGTTTGGCTTCCATTTGCTCATAAATTCCTTGTCTTTGTCCAAAATTGTCCAAAACATCTGCATAAAACACACATTAGACTACATGGCAAAGTGACTAACCCAATTCACTCTATTAGCATAAAATATTCAAAAATATGCAACAAACTAATGAATATGGTGGATTAATTTGAAATAAGAGGTAGAATGAGCCCATATAATTACCCATTTCTGGGGCTCATCAGTCATGTATTGGGTTTTTGAAAAAAACATTCTAAAAGTGTTTGTAAGTCCAAGTCGAGGGTTTGGTTAGTGGATAGAGGCTCTGCAGCTGTGTGTGCAGACCTCTATAACTGAGTGCACAGGGCGGATCTTGATGTACTAGTGATAAGTGGAAATGAAGATAAGTTCATTCTGAAAATTCTGTGTCAAATCTGAATTATCGTGAATCTGGCATTTTGTATGAATAATAAGACTGCTTTGATCTATGTGCATATGATTTCTTATTGAATACTTGTGAATCTAGGTTAAATATTAATAAGTGAACTGAATAAATCTGATAAATGTTTTCTTAAAGACCATTCTAAAGTAGATCCGAGTTTTAATACTTCATCCAATAGATTAGACCTGTAAATTGTGCGCTAATAGACAGTACGAGATATTTGGGATCTGCGCGAATACAACGTAGCATGAAGTTGCAGAACGGGACATGAAACCTCCAAACCACATCTAGACATCCCAAGGGTGTGAAAACCTGGTTCCAACACCCTCCTCTACTACCTTGGGTGAGACCTCAGTCCGCACTTCGCAGGCTATTGCCGAAAGGGCCGATAGCTATGAGATTTGCTTGGCTAAATAATTCTTCTAAACCTAGGTCAGACCCATATAAGCCAACAAATGGTTAGTTTCTAGGACCAGGATCTGCCTAAAGGGTGTCTGATGTGGGAACACTAGAACCCTACTGTTATCTCAAAATCAAGCCTGATAGGCTGCTGGTCAGGTTGACTCTAAGTAACTATTTCAAACCAAGCTTTTGACTAAGGCTTAGCCTCCTTAGCCTGAGAGGGCTCTCTCAAAAGGGTTATTGATTTTGATTAATGATAAGATGGCTAACTCTTGTGGTGTAACAACATGGACAAATATAAAGGCTGGATAAGCATTACATAAGTTTCCATTGGGCTTTTGGAGTCAATCATACTTCAGTAAACTATGACACTGCCTTTACGTAGAAGTCAGGGCACTTAGCATTTAGATATTCAGAACACAACTCATATAAAACCACAATTCATACATGCATACAGGAAGTCAGAGCACAATTAGTGAATTCTGAGTGATTACACATATATGCAACTGTAAAAGACATTAAGGAAAGAACAAATCACACATTCTGAACATGAAAATCCTTCATGAATCTTGAGAAGAAAAGCAGACAACTTATATTACTGAAAATGGTCTTTACATAAGCTAAAACAGTACTTCTGTTATCAAATTTCCAACCCTCATTACATTGTTGCTTCAGCTATATATAGAATCCTTATTCTAACTAATTCGAGCTTCCTCCTCCAACATGAGGGGAATTTAATAACTCAATCCTTATCTCTAATGACACCTATCAGCTATTTAACTGACTATTAAATACAATAAAGTGCTGACTGGAATTTTAAAGAGTTCTAAATTAACTAAGACTCTAACTCCACTTTCCATGCAATAATAGCTTCTCCTTGTTCTTTGACACCTGGTATTCTTTTGATTTGGATAAGATGGATGTTCAATACTCCATATTGACTTTGAACGCTGAATCTTTATTTGTCCCGTAATATTAGGAGATGTCCCCTGCTTCTCGGCTTCTGTTTTCCTCAATTTGCTCAAATGCATAACAGCATGTTTCTAGCCTTTAATAATTCAAGGTATGGAACGATGCCATGTTTTTGATGTGCTGTAGGCTGTATCGATGGACAAGTGTCTCTCTTTCAAAATTCACGCTCATAATATCAAACTGCTTGTCTGCGTTAAAATCATCACCTACAGCAGTTTCGTAGCGCGCTACGAAACTGCTGTTTTATTTGAAACAGCTTGCTTTTTGACCCGAGACCTTAATCACCCTAATCATTGATTGCCAAAAACTCCCTTAGATGTTTCATATGTGTAGCAGGGGTTTACATGTCTTCAAAATAATAAGGCTAAGAAAAATTAACAAAAATTTGGAACAAAACCTTTCCTGCAAAGAAAATTCATTTAGTAGGTAACCGGCTTAGCTCTACCTTCAGATCCCTAGCAGCTTTCTTCAGTTGGTTAATCTCCTCTTCTGCTGCTTCTATTTGGCTCTTCATGGCTGCCACATAATCTCCTTGAGATGTGATGGCTGTTTTATTTGTGCTGCTCTTTCGCCCAGGTTGTGTCCCTTCCCTTGTTTCCTCTGTTCTGGGCAGTGCTTCCTGTGCTTGTTGGAACTTTCTTGTCATAGGTATTCTAGGTTTAAAAATAAACTCCTGAGCTGGCTCATCAAATTTAAGCCTTTCTGAGGCCTTGGTTTTCTTAACACTTTCTTGTGGTGACTGTGTCAAATCAATTTGAATTGGTTTAGACTGTTCTAATTCGATGGCCTGTAATAAATCGTTCAAGCTTGCCTTAGACACAGGGCTCTCTTCAATAGCTATAGCTTTACCTTTTTCCTTATTTATTTGACTTCTTGTCCTTACCCTTGAGACTGCTTCAGATTTGCTTGCTTCAGGTACAGTCTTCTTACCCTGAGTCTTTTCCTTTGTCGATTGCTGAGGTTGTTCTTGAATGATTAGTGGCTTCACTGGTTTTGGTAGCTGTGGCTTGGTTTGATTTTTAGTTCTTACTTCCCTTTGAAGCTCAGCTATGGTGAACTCTCTGGCTGGTTGTGGAGTAAGACCAGTCTTACTTTGGAATCCAGCCATGAAAATAAACGAATTCCAGTCTCTACCTATCTTTTTGAGGCCATCTAAAACTAGCAACTTAATCAAACCATGATGAAATAAAGAGGTTTCAAAGTCCTCTTTCCTCAGCTGCACCTTATCACACATCTTACTCAAACTGCGAAATAAATAAAAAGGAATGTCTATGGAGACTTTCCCAGTGAAATGCAAGAGCGGTTTAAAATGATAAGAATAAACCTTATTGTACCTTCCTTCACAGGTTAAATATTTCTGTATGCAGGTGAGAAGTAGAGAATAATGTTCCTTGACATAATGTCTGGGCACTGCTTTTGTTAAATCTTCATTTACATATGCCTCTTTTAAAAATTCCTTACAAGGATTCATATCAAATTTAAAATTTTTGAACCATTCTTCCCGTCCTCTTGGGATCTCTGTTACAGCAGCTATTACTTCTGGAGAAACCTGTATTTCTAACATGGCTACCTTTGAATTCAAACCGGTCAAATTTAGCGCAAATTCTTTAGTTACCTGTGCATGTCCTCCTTGTAGCTTTTTGCAAAATTTCTAGCACCCGGCATCTTTGAACGCTTTCTTCATGCCTTCATCCCTCAACGTTATGTCCAAGCCTTCAGGTTCATTCCTCTGACATTTACCGGATCTGTGCTCTTTTCTCTCCATTTTCCTTTGAGATCTTCACAGCCAAATTCTAACAGCTCTGGTCGAGATGGTGATTCAGCTCCTCCTTTCTTTATTCAGCCTCGTTTGTAATCAGGCTCGCTTGAAATCAGCCTCACTTGAAATTCAAATTGAAACATGACTGGTCACTCATGCAACACTCACGACCATCATTAAGGACTATGCACGGTAAAATCTCTTGGGAATGATATTTCTCTGCATATCAACATTCTATTGGTGGAGTAGTGGCAAATGAACGTTCAAACATGATACAAGAGGTACGCAGACTAACATGAGTAGACACAAATGCTAACTCACCTACGGACTTGACATTTCGGGAAAGATTCGCTGCGAAATGCATGAATCCATGATTTCGCAGCGCTGTTAGTTATATTTTTTAATGATGCGTTGCGAAACTGCCTAATCATGACGTGCTGCGAAAATGCTAGACCATGATTGCGCTGCGAAATGGGCAAATGATATTGCGCTGCGAAATCACTAAAAGACACGGTGACTCGGATAAGACAAGACATGACTTATGGAATAATGATGAGTGGAGGAAAACCAAAAGGAGTGGAGTATGATTTAAGCTAAAAACCTTTAAAACTCCAAATCCTAAGTGAGACAAATAAAAATGAAACCAACTTTAACATAGACCTTTGTCATCAAACTAGGTCATGCAATTATATGCATCAAACTTTTAGTTCTAAGTGATAACAGTGGCTCCACTTGGGATAGTGTGCTCCTGTAGTACACTAAGAACTCGTAGGTCCAATGCTTTGTTCAATTTCTGAAAACATAAACAGAGTTGACAAGCATTCCTTTCTAGCTTTGTGGGCCTTCACCTCGGGCTTAAGCTTCCTGTTCAGCTTGTCATTTATTTACAACAAGAAAGACTAGTAAAACGGTTATATACAATGTTTGTGAGACACTTGGCTGAGATTGAATTAATTGTAATGCTTTAGGAACCTGCCATTAACAGGTCCTCCAGCATATGGTGTTCCATCAACCTCCTACAGAATATAAGTGTTATTCCCATGGAAAGCAGAAATTTGATATGGCCCTTTCCACAAATTTTCGAATTTACCATGTTTACCCTTCTCCTCAATTCTAGCTTCCCATTTCAGGACTTTATCATGAATCTGGAAGGTAACCTCTTTGATCTTTTTGTCAAATGCTCTTTTAATCCTGTTTTGGCTTTGTTGATGACTGTCAAACACCTCATTTCTTTTCTCCTGCAAAGCTATTAGCTGATTTATCCTTCGTTGTATGGCATTTGGCTCCTCTTCTAATCCTTGAATCAGCTTCATTACTGGTACTCCGAGAGATGTTGGAAATATAGCCTTTGTCCCATACACAAGCTCATATGGTGATGTTCCAATTGATCTTTTTGTGCAAATCCGGTCAGCCCACAAGGCATATTTCAGTTTCAAATGCCAAGCCTTTTTATTTTCTTGTAGCAGCTTCTTAATGATTCTGACAAGACTCTTGTTTGAAGACTCAGCTAAACCATTTCCCTGTGGATAATAAGCAGTGGAATGTCCAAGGGAAATGTGATATTGATGACAAAAATTAATCATTCTTTTGGATTTGAAAGCCTGAGCATTATCTGCAATGATCTTGATTGGGCAACCAAATCTTGATAATATATTATTTTCTAAGAAAGACATAATCACTGAATCATTTGCTTGCCTTGTGGGTATTGCCTCTATCCATTTTGTAAAGTAATCAGTGGCTGTGAGAATCCAGCGATGCTGTCTTGATGAGGGAGGATGGATTTCCCCTATAAAATCTAATCCCCACTGCTGGAAAGGTGCTTCAACATAAATAGAAACCAAGGGCATTGGCATGAGCTTTCTCTTCCCTTCAAACACCTAACATTCATGGCATGTGGCTATCCTTTTATAAATATCTCTAAACATAGTTGGCCAAAAATAGCCAGCTCTCAAAACCTTGTTTGCAGTGGCTTTCCAATAGTGATGACCTCCGCAATCTCCCTTATGAAACTCATCAATTACTTTGTCAGCTTCTTCTTCAATGAGACACTTTAATAATATTCCTCCTGCATCTTTCCAAAACAAATTTTGGTCATACACAAAATATCTGAGAGATATTAACTTGGTAAACCGAGATTTGGATTTTGAAAGGTTATCAGGAGCTCTATTATGCTGCAAAACAAATGCTATATCCTTATACCAATCTGAGATCAAGAATTTCTCATTAATTTGAGCCAACTCCTCTTCATTTTCAGAAATTTCTGAGATTTCTGTGCTTAAATTAATATCAATACAGTCTAGATTTGACTGAGTCAACAATTTGGCTAGGCCTTGACCCTTTACCAATTTAGTGGGTTTGATCTCAATGTCATACTCCAACAGTTTTGCTATCCACCTTCCCCTTTTTCCATCTAGATCAGCTTGTGTAAGAATATCTTTTATAACAGTATTTGGCACGTATGCAACAATGTGAGAGTGAAAAACATAAATCTTGAAATCCTTAATGGCTTTCACCAATGCATAAGCTTGTTTCTCTAAGATATTATATTTCAATTCAGCATTAGCCAATGTCTTGCTAAAGAAAGAAATGGGCTGTTCAGTACCTTGACTTCCTTTTTGTAATAAAACTCCAGCAATTGTGTCATCATAAGCAAATGTGAAGATCAGAAACTCCTTGGTAAAATCCCGGCTGATGAGGACTGGTGCTTGAGTAAGTTCTTTCTTGATCTCTTCAAATGATTTCTTTGCTTCAGCTGTCCATTTAAAATCTGCTCCTTTCTTTAACATCTTTGTTATGTTCTTAACCACTTCAGCAAAGTTAGGAATGAATCTTCTAACAAAGTTAACTTTCCCAAGAAAGGATTGAATTTCCTTCTTACTCCTTGGTAAATCTAACTTTTGAATTGCACTAACTCTATTAGGATCAATCCTAATTCCCTCTTCAGAAATAATATGTCCAAGCAGTTTGCCAGAAGTTAAAGCAAAAATACTTTTGGTTGGGTTTAGAGAAATACCAAACCTCCTACACTTCAGTAGGACCCTTTCAAGGTGCTTTAAGTGGTCTTCTTCCTTCTTTGAGAAAATTGTGATATCCTCAAGATAAACGACCACTGATTTGTCCTTTTCTTCAGCAAAAGCAATATCCATTGCTCTCTGGAAAGTTTCTCCTGCATTCATGAGACCAAAGGGCATTTTTGCATACATGAATGTTCCCCATGGTGTAGTGAAGGCTGTCTTTTCCTGATCATCTGTGTGGACAAGAATCTGATTGTACCCCGAGAAGCCATCAAGCATAGACA
>APFE030148620.1:0-12141 GCA_000404065.3 Pinus taeda
CCTTTTTCCTCTTAGTGGCCTGGTTATAACACAACCCAATAGCCTACTAGTGGTTAAGTTTAACTACCTCAACTCTTAACCAGAGTTACAATATAGACTCTTCTAGAGTCTTTTACATCATGATCATGTGGATAGCCCCTTTTTCCATGAATAATGGGGGCTGACGCGACATCCTCTCTAACCATGACGGTGAAAACATGAATGTCAACTTCTGATTGGTATAACTTTCACATACAGACTATGATTGACGTGCTTCTTCCATCGTTGGAAAGATATCCGTGTGTAGAAAAGCATGAAAAGGTGTCGCACAAAAGCGACAAAGTTTTAGCCCCAAAAAAAGTTATGTGATGTCTCAAAATGCTCCCGGAAGGTTTCATACCATGTTTTGCCAAACTGGGTTCAACGTGTAAAAATGGTCTCGTGAGCTAATTCCTCAACTTTTTCCAATCTAAATGCATCAAGATAGATGACAAACAGTATAATGATCCAATCTGAATCATTATTAGTGATACATGAAATATTATAACTTGATATTTTAAGTAATACATCCTCTCTCTATATAGTGTTTTTTTTAAAAAAACGTATAATATGTTTATAATGAATAAATTAATAAAAACATTTTATAGATATAAAAAGATGTTTCTTGACTTTTTATAAATAAAATATGATAGATAACAATTTAATAAATAAATAAAAATCATCATAAAATGAATTAAAAGGATGGTTTACTCATTTGTATAGATTATATTTTATAATTATAAATTTAAAAATTGCCAAAATCCATGTGTAGCTATTTTACAAAAGTGTGCATGAAAATAGCAAGCAAATCCATGTGTAGCCATTTACAAAATGTGGCAGGAAAATAGTCAACAATAATATTAATACGAGGTGATGCAATTTTATTTCAAATATCATTGACATTTATTTACTAAGGTGACCTTAATTTATTTCAAATATTAATTCACTAGGGTGACCCAATTTGATGAATGAGAGTTTGAAAAGAAAAACTTTGAAAAAGGAAAAGGAAATTGCTTACTATTGAGAAAGAAAATTTGGAAAGAGAAAAACGTATTTAAAGGACTCCAACCCAAATGAAGTGATCACATCATAACATAGATCACGACAGTTTTAAAGAAAAATAAAAATAAAATATCTATCAATGTGATGGTTTTTAAATTTTATATACATTGATAAAGGAATATATAAATATTCAAGATATAACAACCACACACAACATTATTTACAAAATTAGTATTAAAATAGTCAACCATATTAATACCAAGTGACACATTTTCTTTTAAATATCATTGTTATTGTATTTATTCACTAAGATGGCCTTAAATTATTTCAAATATCAATGGTGTGGGGTAACCCAATTTCATCAATAAGATTTTGAAAAGAAAAAGTTGGGAAAGGAAAATTAAATTGCTTATGAGATTTTGAGAAGGAATATTTGGAAAAAGAAAAAGAAAGTGTTGAGAGGATTTTAGACAAAAGGAAGTGAGTACATTGTAACATATAATTTTAGAATCATAATATTTATATTACTATAAAAAACATGAACTTACATTAATGATTGTTTTTATTGGCCCATAACTTATAAAATCAGACCAATAGTATTTTAAAAAAAAAATATTTATATTGTTGATAATCCGAAGAACTAACAGAACAAAAATTGCAATAGTACTACATAGAAAACATAAGATATACTGGAAAACATAGCAAAACTATTGGAAATTATGTTGTTGGTATGAAGAGGTGTCATGTAGCCTTCATTTTGCAGGGTTTTTCTCTAGATTTGGTGGCTAAGGGTCTCCTTTTGAGTTTGATGTAGAGGGATTAATGCATGTTATCCTTTTGGTCGATAGGATAACATGCATTGATCCCTCCACATCAAACTCAAAAGTAGACCCTTAGCCACCAAGTCTAGACAACCCTACAGAATGAAAGGCTACATGACATCTCTTCATACCAGCAACATAATTTCCAATAGTTTTGTTATGTTTTCCAGTGTATCTTATGTTTTCCATGTAGTAGTATTTGCAGTTTTTGTTCTATTAGTTCCTCGGCTTATGAACAATATGAATAATTTTAAAATTTGGTAACTATGCTACTAGTCTGATTTCCCAAACCGTGTAGCAATAAAAACAATCGTTAATATAAGTTCATGTTTTTGGTAGTAATATAACTAGCATTTGCACCAAATGTTGCAAAGGAAACGCCGTAAGGCATAAATTGAGGAACAATCAGGACATGGGAATGGGCAAATCTAAATGAAATGTAGAGATGTAGTAGAAATGAAATTGATTTAGGGTGCCTCACACTATTTTTTATTAATTATTGAATTAATATTGCATATAAATCATTTTTCATGACTATGAAGCTACCAAGTTGCTCAATGGGAAAGCTATAGCCAAAGGAGAGGAGAGGTAGGAAGAACACTATAAATTGTACATGTGAGTTAATTTGAATTTACTTTAAAATCATAGTAATTTAGTTTCAAATTGAATTTATTTATTTCTAAAGTCACTTTTATTCATAAAAATTAATTAACGGTTGTATAAGACTGAAAGTATGCTTTAAAATCATAGTAAACAATCTAATAAGATAAATATGATTACTAGAACTAAATCATAATTTTAATTTGTTTTATTATTTAATTAATACAAATAATTAGTCTCTCTCCAATAAGATGAAGATGATTATTAGAACTAAATCATAATTTTATTTTTTTTATTATTTAATTAATAAAAATAATTAGTCTCTCTTGTATCATACCCGTGGTTTGGATTATACAACGAATCTTCTAGCAACTTCACGCAAATTTACTCATATTTGAATTATTATTCTTTCTGAGATAATTTTTTCATAAAATTTCTTAATGGTTCGTACACACTGAAAGTATGCTTTAAAATCATAATAAATGAGTTTTAATTTGAATTTGTTTATTTCTAAATCACATATATTCATAAAAAAAATAATAGTTGTAACACTGAAAGTATGTTTTAAAATCATTGTAAATAATGTAGTAAAATAAAGGTGATTTAATTTACTTTCTATTATTATTTAGTTAATTAAAATAATTAGTCTCTTATGTGGAATTCTATTTTTCTCATCCTTATTCAGGTAAGAGAATTTATATTGCACATAATTCTAGGCCTTGCTAATTAAGACACAAGATAGGTATTGTCATTGGAGTTTATTCAGCTCAGGAGTCGAGGGATATTTGTTAAGGTTGACTTTTATTTTTCATCTTGGTAACCTGAACTCTTTATTTTTGACAATTTCTAAACCCAAACCCATAATTATATTATGTTTTATTAATGAAAATACAAAAACACAATGTGCATGAGGGTGAAAATGCATATCAAATGCACGATTCTTCCATGCGGTTGAAGGATTTCTGGAAAATTGACGATTGTTTTGAAAAGTTTTTTGTTTTATTTTGACTAGGGTTTCGATGGCCTGTTGGGTTTACAATTTATAAGGCTATGTCATGTTGTGTTTCATTGTCTCTCTTCTTTTGTAGGTGGATCAAACTTCTCATATGAATTATGTCTGCGGATCAAACTTCTCAAGTTAATTACATCTGCATATTTCCTAGGACACATGTGCTAGCCGCTGTCCAGAACCCCTTTTTGAAATCTTCGGCCCTCATCAGTGACACATGCTCTGATATGTTTGTTGAGGGTTCTTGTGGAAGAGTATTGAAACTACTTACGACTATATGAATCTTTTGGTAGCTCTGGCGATAAGACAAGGGTTTCTGGTATTTTTGGTTTCTTCATAAAGGGTGTCGTTGGGTTTCAATTTGCAAGATTATTTTCCGTGGAAAAATGCCAGTAGCACGGATCTTTAGTTGTTCTCCATATTATTCAATTATCACGATGATTTTCCTTGGAAATACTCTTTGGTGAACTTGAATTTTCAATGTTAGATTTTGCTGGTGATAAATCTAACAACGCTGATGGTTACAGGTGTTTGATTTGTCATTTTTGAAATATAGTCACCTTTGCCAAAATCTAAGGTACGAGGTTTTTTTCAAGGTCCTTCTACCACGAATCCTTCATCAGAGAATGAATTATATAGAGGCATAATAATTGAAATCGATTCCTGATTCTGTGAGCTGAAATTGTTTGAAGCAGATTGTCCATTGAAACTCCCATCTCCATCTTTGTCTATTGAATATCTCCAGCTCTTGTTTCTCACTAAGTCTAAGCATTATATTGACCTCAGAGCTCATTGTTTTAATATCACAAGTGGCTACCCAGAGTGTACATTGCTCCTTAGAAAATAGAAAGGAAGCAATGTACAATTTTGTGTTGTCATGCCTCAATAGCAAACTTAGAAGCACCATTACTTGAGAAGACTGAGCTTTTCTTTGGGTATCTGTGATATTTATCTTCAGATTGGGAGGCTCTACCAGTTTCTTCTCTTCAAGTTGTGATCCTAAGTCTGAAGCTTCACCAATAACACTAATAGCTAAAGACCTTGACACAGGACAGAAACCTTGTGTGAGAAATCCTTGACGATTTGTTGATGCTGTAAGAGTAACACTGATTGCATGACATTGACTTATGCGTGACTGTAACAATGATAGCAGTGAGCATCCTATTGATTGGTTGTATATCAGTGAGAAAATAACTTGTAATCAGATATGCCAATCAAGAAAAAAGAACTCACTGAAGGTTGAACACTTTCCCTGAGTGTGGAAAACCAAAGAAGAACCTCGTGAGTAAGCCCCAACTGAATCATGGAATTCGAAAAGGATGAATAAAAAATAGCTGCCAGTTTTCCTCTTCTACCAGATCCCACATTCTTATTATAGATGTCTCCGCAACTCTAATTTCTGGCAGGACTTTGCGATTTCTTGAACTTACAACAAGTCTCGAGTTGGAGTGGTGGGTTAGCAACAACAAACCAAATTCTTCCATCAACTGGGAACCATCTCTCCAAACTTCATCGAGAAATAAAGCAAACCTCTGAGTCTGCAATCTCTTACTCAACCACATCTTTTCATATTCATCACCGTCATTTCTATCTAATTCTATCTTTGTAAGCATGGCTATTTGCATACACAGTTCATTTCTAAGATTGTAAAAGATGGATTATTGGAAACAGTGAGCCAAAGCAATAAGTCATCTCTGAAGAGATTTCTCACCTTTGGACTGTGGAAGACTGATATGTTTGCTGAGGGTTCTTGTGGAAGAGTATTGAAATTACTTACGGTTATATGAATCTTTTGGTAGATCTGACGAGAAGACAAGGGTTTTTGGTATTTTTGGTTTCTTCGTAAAGGGTGTCGTTGGGTTTCAATTTGCAAGATTATTTTCCCTGGAAAAATGTTGGTAGTACGGATCTGTAGTTGTTCTCCATATTACTCAATTATCACGATGATTTTCCTCTGAAATACTCTTTGGTGAATTTGAATTTTCAGTGTTAGATTTTGCTGGTGATAAATCTAACAACACTGATGGTTACAGGTGTTTGATTTGTCATTTCTGAAATCTAATCATCTTTTCCAAAATCTGAGGAACGAGTTTTTTTCAAGGTCCTTCTACCATGAATCCTTCATCAGAGAATGAATTATATAGAGGCATAATAATTGAAATCGATTCCTGATTCCGTGAGCTGAAATTTTTTGAAGCAGATTGTCCATTGAAACTCCCATCTCCATCTTTGTCTATTGAATATCTCCAACTCTTGTTTCTCAATAAGTCTGAGCATTATATTGACCTCAGAGCTCACTGTTTTAATATCACAAGTGGCTACTCAAAGTGTACATTGCCCCTCAGAAAATAGAAAGGAAGCAGTGTATAATTTTGTATTGAATATTTCGTAGTTAATATTTTTCCACAGATTTTGGATCTGAAACATACGTAATATCTCTATAAAACAGATGAAAAAAAGGACAAAGGGTTCGGTTTCAGAGAGAAAAACTTACTGTGTAAATTTGAGATTAATTGAATCTGATTGGACCAAAAATTCTTGATTTTATGGTCCAAAGATTCTTGAGATGCTACTTTCCTATCTATTTCTTTATGTTGAATTTTTTTCTTTCTAGGTGATTTTATTTTATATGTAATCTTCAATCTTTTATTGAAAGTAAATATTTTGAAATTTATCATTGATGTCTTATTTTCTTACAATCAAATACTTTCATTTTTGGAAAGCAAATATTTTAGAATTTCTCATTGATACTTTATTTTCTTACAATCAAATACTCTCATTTCCTTCTAAAGCTACTTTAGAATTCATCCTCGTTGGATGCTCTACTGTAGTGGATTATCATCCCCATTCAACTTTCAACTACACCGATAATCTAAGAAAATTTCATCTATCCTGCTTTTAATATCTATAGCCCGGTAATGGAGGATCTATCAGATTTCTTGTTAATTATCATGACTCCATGCTCAATGGATATTTCACTCTGTCCTACAACATTTTAACCCTTAATATCCCTAATATCCATACCCAGGGAATGGAGGATCCATCAGATTTCGGGCTAATTATCATGACTCCATGCCTAATGGATATTTCACTCTGTCCTACAACATTTTAAATGGATCCATCAAATTTCTTGCTAATTATCATAACTCCATGCCCAATGGATATTTCACTTTGTCTTACAACATTTTAAATCTTATCGTACATAATATCTAGCCATTATACTGATTAAATAACGAGTTATTGAGGTGACACAGGGTGACTGAGCTATGAGACATAACTCTCTCTAAGCTGGAAAGGTCCACTTCCAATCTAAAAACTAATTCAATGTTACCTTGGGATTTTCCTTTACACAGCCCGGTAAAATTCCCAGTGATAACATGTACTTTAAACCATTAATAATAAATTCTACTAATTACCACAATTAAAATGATGTACTTTAAACCATTAATGTAAATGTAATTACAAATTCTATTAATTACCACCATTAAAATGACCTAATAACATATAGTGGGAATATTGGGTGGAACCCACTTGTTATAATTCTATTAACTCCACCCATTTAAAAATTCAATCACCATTATTGATATTCATTGTTAGATTCACTGGAATGTAACTTATGGTTAAAAACTCTGCAAGTTACAACCTAATATGAATATTCACCATCAATCTCAACTCACTTTGACCCTTCAATATATCAAAAGTGTAAGTTGACTTTAAGTTCTATGTATGTTATGATATGGTATGAATATAGACCTTCAATCATGGATCATGAGAGCTGTCAGATCCAGTGAAAGTGTAACTTGCTTTTAAATTTTACTTAATTTCTGATGTCTTATGGAATTTGGATATTTCTTCACCTTTCACCATTGGATTATTAGATCAAGAGCTTTGGGTTAATGTGCTCACATCTTCTATTCCAATATGGAATAACAACCATCAAAGTTATTTCAATTTTCACTATTTGATCCATTAGATCAGCAATTCATTGTTATGAAGCGTTTAGTATAACTTTCGATATGATATTATGGAAATTGATCGCAACTTTGTCATCGCTATTGGAACTATCAGATCCACTGGTTTGTCATAAAATGACCTCTATTTTACATTATAACATATGATTTTAGTTATATACACAGTGCATTTCTAAGATTGTAAAAGATGGATTATTGGAAATAGTGAGCCAAAGCAATAAGTCATCTCTGAAGAGATTTCTCACCTTTGGACTGTTGAAGGCTGATATGTTTGCTGAGGGTTCTTGTGGAAGAGTATTGAAATTACTTACGATTATATGAATCTTTTGGTAGATTTGACGAGAAGACAAGGGTTTCTGGTATTTTTGGTTTCTTCATAAAGGGTGTCGTTGGGTTTCAATTTGCAAGACTATTTTCCCTGGAAAAATGTTGTTAGCACGGATCTGTAGTTGTTCTCCATATTACTCAATTATCACAATGATTTTCCTTTGAAATACTCTGGTGAATTTGAATTTTTAGTGTTAGATTTTGCTGGTGATAAATCTAACAACACGGATGGTTATAGGTGTTTGATTTGTCATTTCTGAAATCTAATCATCTTTGCCAAAATTTGAGAAACGAGTTTTTTTCAAGGTCCTTCTACCATGAATCCTTCATCAGAGAATGAATTATATAGAGGCATAATAATTGAAATCGATTCCTGATTTCATGAGCTGAAATTGTTTGAAGCAGATTGTTCATTGAAACTCCCATCTCCATCTTTGTCTATTGAATATCTCCAGCTCTTGTTTCTCAATAATTCTGAGCATTATATTGACCTCAGAGCTCATTGTTTTAATATCACAAGTGGCTACTCAGAGTGTACATTGCCCCTCAGAAAATAGAAAGGAAGCAATGTACAATTTTGTGTTGTCATGCCTCAGTAGCAAACTTAGAAGCACCATTACTTGAGAAGACCAAGCTTTTCTTTGGGTATCTGTGATATTTATCTTCAAATTAGGAGGCTCTACCAGTTTCTTCTCTTCAAGTTGTGATCGTAGGTCTGAAGCTTCACCAATAGCACTAATAGCTAAAGACCTTGACACAAGACAGAAACCCTGTGTGACAAATCCTTGACGATTTGTTGATGCTGTAAGAGTAACACTAATTGCATGACATTGACTTATGCGTGACTGTAACAATGATAGCAATGAGCATCCTATTGATTGGTTGTATATTGCATATTCATCACCCTCATTTCTATCTAATTCTATCTTTGTAAGCGTGGCTATTTGCATACACAGTTCATTTCTAAGATTGTGAAAGATGGATTATTGGAAACAGTGAGTCAAAGCAATAAGTCATCTATGAAGAGATTTCTCACCTTTGGACTGTTGAAGATTGATATGTTTGCTGAGGATTCTTGTTGAAGAGTGTTGAAATTACTTACAGTTATATGAATCTTTTGGTAGATCTAACGAGAAGACAAGGGTTTCTGGTATTTTTGGTTTCTTCATAGAGGGTGTTGTTGGGTTTCAATTTGCAAGGTTATTTTCCCTGGAAAAATGCTAGTAGCACGGATCTGTAGTTGTTCTCCATATTACTCAATTATCACAATGATTTTCCTCTGAAATACTCTTTGGTGAATTTGAATTTTCTGTGTTAGATTTTGCTGGTGATAAATCTAACAACATTGATGGTTACAGGTGTTTGATTTGTCATTTCTGAAATCTAATCATCTTTGCCAAAATCTAAGGAACGAGGTTTTTTTCAAGGTCCTTCTACCACGAATCCTTCATCAAAGAATATATTAGTAAGTCTCAAAGATGCCGACTTGAACAACGTTTCATGAAGGACAACATAAAACCGATATCCCAACTCATTCATTTCATTATCCCCACTGATTCATCACAGGATAAAATGAGAAAATCTGAACATCTTTTAATGAATATAACACCTCAATTGGAAGACTATATCCAGGAATACTCTAGGAATACTAAAACCATGATCGAAGACACAAAAGAATGATCAAATAGAACACATGCCAACTTATAAGACAAAACACATCATAGACTCTCTAGCTCATGATGTTGAAGGTAGATGGAAATTAGTGCAGAAGGCCACCCCAAATGGTCATGATCGAAGCCAAGAAGCAGAAAAACCCATTCATAGATACAACGATAACGTGCACGCCAGGAGCTATGACAGTCCAATGATCTGACAGGTTTAAAGCATGGGAAAATCAACCCTAAGGAAGCCACAAATTTCACAATAAAATATAAAATATAAAAGCCTGCATGCCGCCTTCTTCATTACCAAGAATTGACCAGCGTACATCGATAATCAACAAATTACAAGGACTCACCATGCAATGTAAAACAGTCCACAACTAAAGGATCAGTGGAAACAAATTAGCTACATGTATGCCTTTCATCAAGTTTCCTTCAACATGCATCATTCCAGGCAGAGATGTTCCGGGCCAAGTAGCCGCTGCTGGTCCAAAATGCCTGCTGAACAAATCCTTGTTTCAGCTCAGAAAATGATTTCTTATTACAAGCAACAACAAAACAACATGATCAACATAACAGGGTAGAGAGATGTTCATACCCAAGAGCAGATAAGGCTCCAGGCCACCCTGCTACAGCCATGGATATGGGTGAAGGTCCAACAGCTCCATTGGTGGAGCAACTGACAGCACATGAAGCTGAAACGACGAGATATGGAACATCTGATGGAACTCGACAGTTAGAAATATGATGATGTATATTAGTATGAAAACGTGACCATGACTAATGGAAGAGGTTTTATAGATGGAAAACAAGCAAGAAAACAAAATCCATAAATTGAATTTTCAGATTAATCTCTTGTCACTAAAAGAGCAAGTTCACTAACCAGGTTTCTCTTGTTTCTGCATTCTTGAATCAGTCTTGGTGATTACCTCCTGCTTCTGTGGCAATAATTTGCTTGAATCATTATCGTTTCCTCGCATACTGTCTACCTGACTTTCTTCCTTAATGTTTTCCACCTTTATATGTCTTTCAACAACACTTCCCTCTATGAGGTCTCCCTTACAAGAGCTCTTCTCCCCTTCTTTGTACTCTGAACTATCTTCCCTTTTCTCCTTATCTCTTACTTTATCTACTAATATAGATTTGCCTTCAAATGAACTGTTGATTCCCATCTGTTACAATCACAAAGCAGAATTTACACGATATACTTCAGCAATGACATGCATTCTTACCTAAGTGTCTACAATAAACTTTTATACACTAATATACTTCATCCTTGTTATAGGCAATTTATCCCATATTTCAAAAAACTACTACACAACGTTGGATGCAGAAAGTGAAGCACTCTTATAGTTCCTTCTGCTGGAAATTCAGTAGTGGCTCTGTCTGCCGCAACAACGGTACTGTCAATCTCTGAAATGTTAGCTTCTTTCTCTGGAGGCACATGAACAAAAACCCATCATATAGTTATTTAGACCTCCTCCCTATCTATCGGGAAAATCAGAAATTAAAAGTTGATTGAATTCACAAAAAAACATACCATCAGGTCTATCTCCATTTTCTCTAAACAAGTAGTCTTAGCATCCACGATTGGAGGAGAGCTGTCTAGACAGAAATCCAACAAAGAAGCTTAAGGAACTGGAGGAAAAAAAAAATCCTAACTATAGGAAATTGCATGCATGTGCATCTGTGTTCTGAAAGACTTACATCACTAGAGATTCAAATTTCCCTATTGAATTTTCAGATGGAAATACATCAGTTTGCCTATCAATCTTCTCTACTTCTATCTGATTTCTTCCAGATTCAGAAACGCCTTCCACCTTTACAAGCATATCTGCCATTTTTTCCTCTGGTAGGGGGGCAACAACATCTGAATCCTCAAACTTAACACTAATATTTTCACTTACTGTAACTGTTTGCCTTGTCAGCTCTCCATATCTCTAACCAAAGGACGAAGATGTAGTATGATTCTGAGTTGCAGAAGTTGTAGGAGGAAACACATTTGTAATTGCATTGGTAAACCCACCATTACCATCTGCATTGTCAAAAGAACCAATCTCCATCCCCGGGGATTGACAATAAGCGAGTGCAGTTGCAGGAGCAGCAGGGGATCCAATTTCATCAATCTTAGTGGGGCGAGGCCTTTTCTTCTTGGGACCTGCAAAGAGATTTCAGTACATTTCAATTAAAAAAATCAATGAGGAAAAAATAAGATCAAGCATGAGACTGCAGCCAATCAAAAGAAAGGCAAATATACCCTCGTCGGTTGAGCCAATCGGGACGGACATGCAGAAATGGGAGATGATACACGCATAGGAGATGAAACATTTGGAGGCAAAGAAGGAGAAGATGACGAGGCCGCCTTCAAATCATTTAAATTTTCTTATGCACTAGTAATTTGGCTTGCAAATCCAAACAACACCTCTGCAACTTCGACCTCTTGCTCTGAAGATGCTGTCGACGCCTGCATAATTTAAATCCCAACAAATTATCAATCAAACAGAATCCATTTTTTGGGTGGCTTGCAAATCCAAACAACACCTCCACAACTTCGACCTCTTGCTCTGAAAATGCTACCGACACCTCCATAATTTAAATCCCAACAAATTATCAATCAAACAGAATCCATTTTTTGGGTATCTTTTGAAAAACCCAGTGGCTTATAATAAATCTCCTTTGGAAATAGACACATTAGAATAAGCCACAGCAGTTGGCTGATACTATCGATATAC
>APFE030148627.1:0-12082 GCA_000404065.3 Pinus taeda
TTCTGATTCAACTTCTTCCATTCTTCATCGGGCACTCCCGTTGGTTTAGTACCTAGATCTACCACGATCCACTGATCTTTTTCCACCATTAGATCATCCATCTTCAGTTTCCACAACTCAAAATTCTGACCATTAAATTTCTCGATCTTTATCTTTCCACTGCTTGTCATCTTCTTTCACCACCAGAATCGATCTCATAGATCTCCCACTGAATAGGGTCTACCACAGGCCTGAGTGAAACCCATCAACAACAAAAGCGTCCCCTTGAAGCCAAAACAACTATGATACCAAATGTAGATTTTAACTCTGTACAAAAATTACCTACATACGAATTCTAAAACACATAAAATAAACAATGTGAGACCATAACACATAAAACACATATACACAGAGATTTTCCACTTGATCCCAAAACTGGGACTACCAGCTTGATTTTTCATTATATTCCTTTCAATGTTATAATACATATTTATACATGTTGAGGCATCCAATACCATGGACCGAAAACCATCGCGTCCAAAAACATGTGCTAAAATCATGCACAAAACCATAGGTGGGTCTGCCCAATCTAACATAGGTTCCAAAACCAAGATTTTCCGGGACAAAGATTACTCTATTGCAATTGGATCAACGCCAAAAATAAAAACAGTTTGAATGCCCCCTGCTTATTCCAAATGGTCACTAACACTGTGGTGTCCTTACATGGTTTTAACATTCCTGCTGTGTGTTTTTTTTAGGCAACAAATATCCCAAGCTTTGTTGTGAACGACCCAGCCTCCAAAACAAATTGCCTTTTCCCAGTTTTAACATGACAAGTATATTTACAATGTTGGTGAGTCTGAGCTTTTGTAATTTTGCTCGATTTATTCAGTTGAAAAAAATATATATTCACAATGTTATATTACTTTTTCACATATGTTGTTTTTATGTCATTTTAACATTTTTGAAATATTAATATCCAAAATAAAATGTTTTAGGCAAAGGGAAAAAAAAATTACATTATTTTTTTCTTCTCCATCTTTTTGCAATTCTTTTTTGGAATTAGAGGATCTAATAATTAAAAAAATTAATATAAAGTTAGACTATATTAATCCAAAAAACAGTTTATTTAACCAAATTCAATCTCATTGAGTTGATAAGTTTATTTTACAACCCAGTGTAATAAGTAAAGCTGTTACTCTATCATCAAAATTGAATTGAAATTTTGCTCATATCCTTTATCAAAATTGAATTGAAATTAAATCCCTATCAACTAGTACTAAACCCCTATTTAACCTTAAAATGAATTTACTATAATTTATATTCTAAATAATCAATCTATTTACTATAAGTTTTGCATATTCTATCTGAAACGTTCCTTAAGTACGACCAAGCGTTGAATTAAATAACGGCAGTCTTTTCAGCAGCATCCTAGAGGGCAAGCCGTTTTCGAATCAGATTACTTTCATATTATTGGCTGTCCTGTTTGAATTAGTTTCAAATTAGATAACTTCTATATCATTGGCCACAAAAATAAATACTCCATAGCAATATGGATATTGGTTCCAATTCAAAATTACCAAAAAAATTCACCACTGCATTGTCGGTCAATACTATGAAAATTTTTCTAGTCAATCAAATTCTATATATCTTAAATTTAATATAATAATTTGATCTTTTACTCATCCCAAATTCAATCTGATAATTTGATTTTTGAGTTTTATTATTCAAATTTTACTAATCTCAAACTTAATCTAATAATTTAATTTTTTACTCTCCCAAATTTAATTTAAATAATTAACTCTTTAAAATCAAACATTTGCATTAGAATTTAAAAAATTATGGATAATTTTTAAATTATTAAATTTATATAATTAATTTTATAATTTATTTTGAATAATATTAAATCTATTTTACATTTAAATTACCAATTTTAAACAATAAAACCACCATCATGTCAGCAATTTCCAAAAAAACTAATTTTAAATTAACACAAAAATATTATATTTAACATTTTATTTGTGATTATGATTTATATTTTATTTAGATATAACATTTCATAAACATTCCTTTATATTTGGATTGACCGTAGTTCCTTATCAAGGTATTGTATTGTATTTTCAAACAATAATCAATCACTTTTTATTAGTATATAGTACATAATTAGTGAGATGTCCTCCATGGCAAAGTTGGGATGTCTCCCACATAGTTTATTTCCCTCCGTTGCTATTTTTTAGTCTCTTGCCATAAAATTTGTATCATTATTAGTGTTGCTCATAAATATTTTCACTTTTAATTTCTTTTGCAATAATTCATAATATAACTTTATAATTTAAATAAAAATAACATTTTTATAAAATTAATCAATATTATTTTTACAACTCAAAAAAACACTAAATATTTTAATATTTTTATTGCTATTTCAAAATTAAATTAACTAAAAAATAACACAACCATATTAATAAATATGGTTAATAGAAGTCTCAAATGTTATTGGCATATAAAAGGTGGATAATTTCCCATCATAAACAAGAAAATGAATGATTACATTATTTCCCTCTCACTCTTCTTTCCTACCAAGAAAGTGAACCTCTTATTCACCATAGCGAAGCCAACATTTCGTCACTCCACTGATTTCGTGGCTCCAATGCACTCCCATTGAAGCTAGTTTAGGTCACAACCTCCATTTCGCTAGCTAACAAGCACTCCCACTACTTGCCAATGAATCTAAATCAATTAATGTCCCGTGAAGGCTATGAAATTGTAAGGAAAAATGTATTTGTAACCTGGATTTTATTAAATTAGATGAAGCATATTCCAACATATTCCTTACATTTGAAATTTTAGCCATCCATTTTATAAAAAAAATAAAAATTCCTCCACCCAATTCTAATATAGACCACATTAATCAACATAATTACAATATTATATTATTCACATTGCAATTGAATAGCCATGATCCTAGGCGGCCACTAAATTACCATTCCATTTCCAGTGGCATCCTTGAAATTCAGCTGGTTTGCAAGGTTGAGGAAGGTGGTTGGGGATTCAAAGATTTTGAAAGCTTCAGTCTGGCCCTACTACTAAAAATTTTTTGGAGGACAGTGAGGAGGGAGGGATTATGGCATCGAATCATTAAGTTCAAATACCTTAACGGAAAGGACATTTGCGGCTAGATTCGAGAGGGACTCAAGAGCGCCTGAAGCAAATTTTATTTCCCAGTCTTGGAGAAGCCTATGGCACACTAAGCCCTGACTCCTTGGAAACCTTAAATGGAGGATCAACACTATGTCTTGCCAGGAAATTGGATTGGATACTTTCATGAGAGTATGTGGCAACCATACATTATCTCTACATTTGATTAATTTCTTACATGATCTCGGAATACACATACTTAGGGTTATAGCTTCCAGTCTGACACAAACACACATTCTACAATCTGGAAAGATGCTATGATATTAGGAATTCTAGGGCATCATGTGGTAGAATGGAACAATTATATTTTACAGTTGAAGTATGCAAGGATAAAGCTATTGATAGAGGAAGACTTCTTGACTTGGTGTGGAGACTTACATAATGGACAGATTAAAATAGATGAAGGGTATTCCATTATTAAACAGGGAAAAACAACAGATCCTCTTCACTGTTGGTTATTCAGGGCATGGAAGTGGAAAGTTCCCCTGAAACTCAAATGATTCTTCCAGCTTACGGTTCATAACAAAATATTGACATGGGAGCTTTATGGGTCTGCGAGATGCGGCTTATGTTTGGAACAAACTGAAGAAATTAACCATCTATTTATTTAGTGTCCTTTTCGAGAACTGATCAGAGTGATCAATAGGATGAATCTTAAAGTAGATTGGGATAGGATAGAATTGGTTACTAGTGTAAAACAATGGTTTATTGACTATAAGTCATGCAAACATCTACCATTTTTATCTTATGGGGTTTATGGAGGACTAGGAATAAATGTATTTTTGAACACGTATTACTAGATGTCAATAGGATGTATCAAGATTACCTCGTCCTTTCTAGAATTTGGAGCATTTGAGGTTAGGGATTCACATCCCATTTAATGCTATAGACCTCTATGGGAAAAATTCCAACTGGTTTCTTCGATGGGGCTTCACACGTGGGTAATGTGGCAGTGGTATGTCAATCCATCTGATAGATGAATGTTATTACTTTGTCCGAATTGCGTCGAAGTATCAACACTAGGGTCAAACTTCTAACATTGTGTGGTGTTTTATTTTGCTTCAGATGGGTAGGCACTGAGGACATTACAATTTTTGGAGACTCTAAGGTTGTGGCAGAATGGGCAAATGGGAGGAATGCAATGAAGACCCCAAACCTAACCAAGTGGCAAAGCATAAATCAAGATGTTGATAAATGATTTCAATTGGGTCTCTATCGCACATATCTAAAGGGAAAAAAACAATGAAGCTGACAAATTATCTAAAGAGGGATGTGGGTAGATCCTGGAAAGACCTATTTTCGAGCTTTTGTTGATGGTCGAGGACTAGCGTACTCACATTTTGATGGTACATTAGAACATAGACATTTTGAGTTTTTTGTATTTTCTAGTAACAGTTTTGAGACAGACATGTAGTGAATTGTTTAGAAACATAAAATCTATCCCTCCATAGACATGGAACAATATAGTTTTTTTTAACTTCTTAACGTGAGCCACTTGATAGTGATTTGAGCTCATACAAAACATGTCATTGAAATAAGTCATAGTAAGCTTATGATAGTAGCAAGTGGAAGTTATATGCAATCTATACTTTCTTTTGATCTCATACAAAAGAAGTAACTGGAATAGGTCATAGTAGGCTTCTCATAGTAGCAAGTAGAAGTTATATGCAATTTGTACTCTCTTTTTTCAATAAAAAAAGTGTTTTTTCTAAGTGAAAAAAAAAAACCAAAATCAATTGAAAACCCTCGATCCCACTTGGTCACTAAAATTATCATCCCAATTCCAGTGGCATTCCCTCAATTCAACCAAACAAAAACGCTTACTATAAGTAGGTGAAAATTTCTATATGAAAATATAGATTTTTTCAACACATTTTTGAAAAGTTTTCCATTGAAATTTTGAGAATCTAGATTAAAGTTATCAAACTATAGCATTTTAGGTAGTAGGTGAAAATTTCTCTTTCAAAATGTAGATTTTTTCAACACATTTTTGAAAAAAATTGTATTGAAATTTTGGAAATCCACATTAAAGTTATCAAACTATAGCATTTTAAGTAGTAGGTGATTTGAGCTCATACAAAATATGTCACTGATAGAAGTCATAGTACGCTTATGATAGTAGCAAGTGGAAGTTATATGCAATCTATACTTTCTTTTGATCTCATACAAAAGAAGTAACTGGAATAGGTCATAGTAAGCTTTTGATAGTAGCAAGTAGAAGTTATATGCAATTTCTACTCTCTTTTTCAATAAAAAAAAAGTTTTTTCTTAGTGAAAAAAAACCAATTGAAAACCCTAGATCCCACTTGGTCACTAAAATTATCATCCCAATTCTAGTGGCATCCCATCAATTCAACCAACCAAAAAAGCCTACTATAAGTAGGTGAAAATTTCTCTTTGAAAATATAGATTTTTTCAACACATTTTTGAAAAATTTCCATGGAAATTTTGGAAATCCAGATTAAAGTTATCAAACTATAGCATTTTAGGTAGCAGGTGAAAATTCCTCTTTGAAAATATAGATTTTTCAACATATTTAAACAAAAAAATCATTGAAATTTTGGAAATCCAGATTAAAGTTATCAATCTATAGCATTTTAAGTAATAGGTGTAAATTCTTTTTTGAAAATATAGATTTTTTCAATTCATTTTTGGAAAAATTTCCATTGAAATTTTGCAAATCCAGATTAAAGTTATCAAACTATAGCATTTTAAGTACTCTTAAAAATTTTAGTTTTTAAGAATATTAAATCTATTTTTACTTTTATAAAATTGTAAATACCTCAAATTTCTGAAAATGTTAAATCTATTTCTACCTTTCCATAATTGGAACACTTCTTTTTTTTTTCCAGAAGAAAAAAAGCATAATATATTATATTGAGAAAATATATAACAGATATTGTGATGCATGATGTCGCATATAATGTGACATATGTGTATTATAAGACATATAGGCATATAGACACATACATATCGAGATATACAAAATGACATTCAGATATACAATGTGGCAATCAGATGAGCTATATGTGTGAAGAAGGGGATAAGATATTCAGATGTGCACATGGAAAAAAGGAGGAGCCATCAGGAGGATCCATATGTCATGTGCCAAAGGGACATGATGCTGTCAATGATGGAAATTGGGTTCACATGTAGGTCATTGAAGATGATGTCGTTCCGCCATTTCCATGTCATCCATAAATATATCAGTATTAAGAAGCGCCTGTTCCCGTTCTGTCTGCTCCACCATATGATAGCTGCACTAATGGAATCAAAATCTGTCAGTGTAAAATCAAAATTTTGTGCCAAGACATACCAGATCTGAAGGGTGGCTGGACATTTGATGAACATATGTATATTGGTCTCTTCTTCATTTCCACAAAGTGTGCATCTGCTGGGCCCGTACCATGAGCGCTTCCAGGTGTAGCGACGCCCAAGAGATGATACCGCAGGAATGAGGAAACTGAGAGGGGTGTGGAAAAACTAATGATGAATGCCGGCAGAGACAGCTGCAGAGAGGAGCCGAGCACCCTGCCCCAGTGGCACAGGGGCGAAAGAACCGGGTCTCCTTGTGAAGGACATGATAAATAGCCGAGGGGAGGCACTGGTATGTTGACAGCAGAGGTTGCATGCAGAGGTGAGATCATGCCATGTGTCCCGAGGAGGAGAGCCATGCATGAGAATGGGAGGTGGCGGGAGATAAGGAAGCCATGAAAGGATGCGCTCCTATTGGAGGATGGAGCGGTTCGATGTCTATCAAGCAAGATGGCATAGGCCGGGAGAAACGACGAATGAGCAGCAGACGGAGTGTCCCATTATTGGATGAGTGAGAGGTCTATGACAAATGGGGTAAAAGAACAGGGGGTCCGTGAACTTACCGAAGGGTATAGGGATGGCAGAAGCGAGCCATCAGGCAGAGCGACATTGGTCGGAAAAATCGGCAAGGGGGGCCTGCAGCATTCTCTGGTGTGCTACCCCTGGTTCGCTACCTCGCATTCGCTGCTTCTCTCCCCCCGCAGTCCAGATTCAAATCCATCCAATATATATATAATATATATATATATATATACATATATATATATATATATATATATATATATAAATATATATATAATATATATAATATATATATAACTATTTTTTTTTATTAGTTTGTCAATAATTTTAAATTTAATAATTGTCAGATTAATCGAAGAAATTGTCATTTATACAAGCGAAATATACGGAAATAACTTGTGCTAATTATCATGACAATCGTCACGATCATCCAACTAACCAACTAACTTTGTTTGTTGAGTAGTTGCTATCAAGTGCATGTAATTCAATCCTGCCTTCCAAATTATCCGTAATCCCATCCTCCCAACCGCCAAAGCATTAAGAAAATATTGTTCAAGATTCCCATAAGTTATCCATAAAAATATATTATCCTTATTTCAAACTTTTATTCTTCATTAAAAATATATTATCTTTATTTCGACCTTTTATTCGTTATTAAAATATCAATATCTCAGTTTTTACCAATTATTTAAATAGTAATTTGTCTTACCATATCTCTTTTGTCGAGCAAAGTATTATAAAAATATTGTTGTAGATTTCCATACCTTTTCTCATAAAAATATATTATTTTTTTCCATTAATTAAATAAATAAATATATATATATATATATATTATATATATATATATATTATATATATATATATATATATTGGTAAATATAAATGTTAATATTAAGTTGGTTATAGTTAACTTATATTATATTATATTTTTATAGTAATTTTTAATATTATATTAATTTAAAATTATAAAATATATTTATTTAAATATATAATTATGATTTATGATAAATTGTGGTTTTTTTCCTTTACACATCGTTAAAGTGAATCTTGAATCTTGAAGGTAAGGATAATCAAGAGAGTTGGCACATTTAAATTTGGAAAAAGGCCATTTCAATATGAATTGATAGAAGAGGAATCTACATTTCAAATGGTCTAAGCGTACATTTCAAATGGTCTAAGCCCTCCCCACCCCTCTCCTTGAACTTAGTGAATTAATTGCCTACGTTGAATTTTAATGTTTATAGATGTTTTCAAGTAAGCTTTCAAATTTACAATTCTAAGGTAAAAGAGACAAAGACTATTTTTAAGTGCTTTTAATATGATTTTCTTTATTTACTCAACATATTTTATTTATTAATTTTGAAAGATGAATATTGTTATTAACCCATTTAAATTTGATTACTTTATTATAATTATATAAAAAATTATTTATTTTCATTAATATTTACTAATTATAAAATTTAGTAGTATTATTTTTTGAGGTCATTAATGTGTATGGTATGATAATTATGTTTAACGTTTTTAGTGAACACGCTACACATCTTTTCCACTTATTTCTAGGGATCATAAAACTATTATTTACCAACCTTCAAATTTGTTGATCTTTTTAAATTGGAAAACATATTTATTTTTCACTAAATATATATCAACCATGAAATTATTCATTAGCAATTTCATTTAGTGATAAGTATAATAAGTGCAACACAAACAAGTTGGCCAACATGCTTTCAAGACCACTCACATCAAATATCACAACTTTGGGAAATCTAATGCACATGGAGCCATTCACCCATGATGCATAAAGAGGGACATATTCAAAGGATGAAGACTTCAAGGAGGTGTCTCAACAGTTGTAGAACTAGATTCATGTGCATGATCATGATAGAACAATTGACTATCGTCTCTAGGATGGGTTACTCTATAGGTTGGATAAGTTATGTCTTCCTAAAGGTAAACAACTATGGTTTATTAGAAAGGTTCACACATCCAAGGTTATAGGGAATTTTGGTTTCACGAAGACAGTGGACAACTTGCAAAGGTATGTGTATTAGCCCAATATGAAATAACATGTAGCTAGGAAGATGATGCATGTTTTGATGTACCAATAAATCTAGTAACATCAAACAAGGTCTATATTATCCCTTACATTTACCCATTCATATTTGGGAAAGCATTTCCATGGACTTTGTGAGAGGTTTACCAATAGCCATGAAGGAACATGAATACCTATTTGTGGTAGTTGGCAGGTTTAGCATGATGTGTGTTATGATGCCTTGTAAAAAAACCATCAGTGAGAAAGAAGCAACAAAGTTGTTCTTTGGACTGGTCTAGGTGCATTTTGGGATGCGAGGAGCATTGTTTCAAACAAGGACACAATATTTATTAGTTTGTTTTGGACTACAATGTGGGAGAAGATGGACACAAAGTTGAAGAGGTCTACAACATTGCATCCAAAGACAGATGAACATACAAAAGTAGTCGACAAGACTTTGGTGCAACTTTTGAGGGGTCACTATTAGAAACATCCAAAGATATGGGATGAAAAATTGGTGTATATACAACAATGTTATAATAGAGTAATCCACAATTCTACTAGTAAGTGCCCATTTGAAACTTGTTTTGGATTTTTACCAGCTTCACCTTTGAATATGGGTAGCAAGGAGGAGTGAGGGATGATCTTCCAAGGGATGTCTTAATGGGAAATTTCTTACTGAGAAGATTAGGTAGACCTATATATAGGTCCAACAGACACTGAAAATTCATAGAAAAATATAAGGCCAGGCATGATTAACACAAAACAAAGAAGTCCTTCAAGGTGGGAGACAAATTATGGTTACAACTGAACAAGGAGCGACTATAGGGTCTTGGTAAGAAAATCACATCTTTGTGATATGGTCCCGTTGAGATACTAGAAAAGGTGGGGGATAACACCTATAGACTCAACTACCCCCATGTATGCACATTTACTTAGTGTTGAATGTAGAGAATATGAAACTCTATGAGCCTTCCATGTTAAATCAAGAAGAGGAACATGTTCTACTATTTATAAAGGATTTGGCACCAGATACTTAAGCAGAGTTGAGAGAGGATACAATTTTGTAGAAGAGGTCTAGAACTACAAGATAGTGGTAGCATGATCTTTAGCAGATTGGGATGAAAGGACAACTTCTAGGAAAAGTTAAATGGTACACCCAAGATAAAGTGGAGGAAAATTTTCCTCACCTCATTATGTAGAACCTTTTGGGGACCAAAAGTCACCCAAAATGGGGGTGCATGATATGGATTGGATCATTATATTGTATTCTCATCTTAATGCTTTTAGAGTGGAAAAATTAGATTAATTTACTCACAAGACCATTTTTACCGGTGGGACACGGTTTGGTAAATTGGGATCCGAAATCTTTAGGGATAATTTTGAGGATTTAACGATATTTTTTGGGCGTAAAAATTTGTTGCTTTAGTGTGGCGCCCTTTTCTCTATTCTACATACACCTTTGCAATGATGCAAGACCTCAAATGGAGTCTGTATGCAAAAGTTATGCCACTTGGAATTTAACCTTCCTGTTTGACCACCATAATTTGAGAGGATGCCATATGAACCCCAATTATTCATGGAAAAGGGGGCTAACCACATGATCGTAACGAATAAAAATTTAGAAGAGTCTATATTCTAACTCTAGTTAAGAGTTGAAGGAGTCAAGCTTAACCACTATTAGGCTATCAGGTTGTGTTATAATTGGGCCACTAAGAGGAAATCAGGTTCCATTAATTTTTAGTGCATTTTGTTCCATGGATAGGAAGAGTAGTCAAGAGGGATAGGGAGTAATAAAAAGATGTGATTTGTGCACTATTGTAGCATATGGGTCACAATCCTTACTTCTTTATACTTGCATCCATTTTCTATTCAGAGAAAGAGAGCAAAGTGACCTTACCTTCCAGTTGGGTTTTTTCCTGAAAGTGTTTCCTAGTATATATCTTATGCCAATTGTGTTTTATGAGTTTTTATTTCATTGTTCTATATTTTATACATAATTATAATTTGCATGCATATGCAATAAACAATAATTAGCAGATCCATAAATCTAAGGAGAAAAAAACCCTCATAATGTAGATTTTAGATTTTCTAATATATTTTAGTAGATATATTGTGACGAATTCTCAAGTCGAATAACCATGGAAGTTATGGATCACTAGCAAAACACCATGGTTGAAGAAGTGATTGTTTTGGATAAGAATGAGGCTTAGGGTCTAGATGAATTAATAATTGGAATAAAATGGGTTCTTATGAAGAAGTTGAATGTAGAAGGTAAGGCAGAGAAGTGTGAAGCTCACTTAGTAGCAAAAGGATTCTCCTGGGTCGAGGGAACAAATTTTGGTGAATTTTTTTCTCTCGTTGCTAAATAAATTTCTGTTAGATTTCTTTTGTTGTTGCTATTTCTTTTGATCTTGAAGTAAAGAAGATGGATGTGAATGAAAGATTCCTACATGGGGATCTTGAAGAAGAATTCTACATAAAACAACGATAATAATTTGTAATGAAGGGAAAGAAAGAACTAGTTTTCAAGTTGAAAAGGTCCATGTATGGATTAAAACAATAGCTAAGGATGTGGTATCAAAAGTTTGATACTTATATATTGGCACTTGGTTTCTGAAGAAGTATAGTTGCTTATTGTTTGTATTCCAAGCTAGTTAGTGATTATTTTATTTATGTGGTTGTTGTTGGGTTGTATTATATTCTTTCCACTACGTAGTGAACCGGGGGGTTAGAGGGGGGCAGAGCCCCCCCTTTGTTGCGCCGATTGCGCAGCGGGAGGGTCACAGGGGGGCAGCAGCCCCCCCTGTTCGGGGGGTTTGAGGGGGGCGGCTAGACCCCCTCTACGGGGTCCGGGGTAGCCCCCCGGGAAAAAAAAATGGACCCTATATTAGGTTGGGCAAACCTACCTATGGTTTTCGGTCCATGGTTTTGGTCGCGATGGTTTTTCAGTCCATGGTATTGGATGCTTCGGCATGTATAAATATGTATTGTAACATTGAAAGGAAAATAATGAAAAATCAAGCTGGTAGTCCCGGT
>APFE030148631.1:11203-92814 GCA_000404065.3 Pinus taeda
TCGAAAAAACTCGGATCCTCATGGTAAAGCATTTCACTCGACATCAAAAGATTAACGACCTCATGCTTTAGGGGGCAACTGTTATAGACATTTTTGGTCACTGCAACCCCAATCATAAATGTCCATAAACTAAGGGCTCCTAAGTCCCTAAAAGTGTTGCTTCACTAAATAAAGGAACAAGGTCAGTTGATTACATCATCTCCCAGAAGTTCTCTGCTAAAAACTGCTCAGAAATGGTGAAAACTGGACCATACTAAATACCCAGTGCAAAGGGTGCGATGCATATCACCTTCCCAGTGTAAAGGGTGCGATACTATTGAATGGCCCCTCTGTAGGGTGCGATGGGTGAGAATGGACAAATGGCAGAGACAGTTTGTGAGGTGGAAGATCATGGAATCTTCCAGAAGCTTCCCCTCTGACACTTGCCTCTCTGTTTTCGACCAGGGATGAGTAAGAGATCATCAGTCTCCAAGTGGAATCAAGAACTATCAGAGACAAGACACTAATCAAAACCCCAAAAGATGACTCACCTCCCTACAATCATCTATATATGGATCCCTCATCACAAAGATCCAGAGGCCGGAATCTTGTATCTTGTAGAGAAGTGATGTTGGTTTTCTGGTGAAACTTCATAGTGTTGGGTGATATAAGCTTTACTTGAGGTGAAGAAGGGCTTTCTGGCTGGAGGATGATGCTGGGTCGGAACAATTGGTTGTAATCCTCTTGCTATTCTTGCTATTAATAAAGCTATTCAAGTTTTCCTCCACATTCTTATATGTTTGAATGTATATGCATTTGTATGGTTAATACATATCTGGCCTTGTGTTATTTATGAATATAGATATTTGTTCTTCAATAGTAGTATGTTGCTTTGATTCCAAAGGTGCTCTTTGACGCTGGGCAGACGAAGAAGAAGCGGCAAAGATCTATCAGGAAGGAGAGGAATCAAGTAAGGAACCAAGCGCAAGACTAACGTTGGTGTCCTTTCTTCCACTCTTATCTATTTTCATAAAGGAAAACGAAAGTAGAATTTACTTGTTTGTTTCTATGATAGCTACCAGTCTTAGTGGGAATAACAGCTCCAAGTAGACACTATTCCCGGTAACACTATCTAGATGACAAAGATCCTTGTTGGGTTATTTTGCCAGTAGATGGATCATACAATGATTTACTATGATAATCAAAGTTGTATCAAACTCTATGAGAATCTAGTTTTTCATGATTAGTCCAAGCATATCAAAATCCGGGATCACCATCTATGAGATTGTGTGTAGAGGAGAATCATGTTGTTGGAGTACATTCCTATAGAGGAGGAGGATGCAGATATTTTTACAAAGGCATTGTCAAGATGAAAATTCTAGTTTCACAGAGGTAGGATCGACGTAGCAAATAATCCCTTTCTTATTGAGAGGGAGTGTCGAAAATGCAACAAGACAATCCTAATTTAATTTGTCCTTGAATTAAATTGTAATTCCACATCTCAAGACAACTTGTAATAGTTAACTAAGTCAATTTGACTTAGTTATCTCAGTTAATTCGAGTTGAGGATCTAACTGGAGTCATGTAGAATGCATCCTATGGTTAGGAGCACTAGTTGAGTTTAATTTGAGTTGTAATTATTTAACTCAGTCCAACTGAGTTAAAGTCAGTTAAACTAGTTCCAACTGATGGAGGAATTAGTGGGAGATCCAACAGTGGGTGTAACCAACAATAGTGGGGTGTAACCAATAGCACTGGGGTGTAACTTATTGTAGTGGGGTGTAACTTAATGTAGTGCGGTGTAACCTGTAGTAGTGGGGTGTAACCTATAGTAGTGGGGTGTAACCTGTAGTGATCAGTAAACTCAAGATTCACTCATAATTAACTCATGCATGTCAGATAAGATAAAGACCCAGTTGAGATTGGAGTTCAGGGACAATGTACTATCATTTTATAATCATTCGAATTATACATGTGGTGCATGCAACCAGAGGAAGGCCTATGAGGATTTCACGATTCATAATTGTGGGATTTACCAATTAAATATGGGCTAATTCCCAAGGGAGCAACACAAGGAAATAAGATCTGGGAAGGCATCATAATTGGCTAAGTACTATTGGCTTGAGAATGTCTAGGAAGCAATGAGATAGATAGAGATAGTGCAGAGGTTGCTCAGGCTTGAGAAGAGCATTGTAATCTTCTCATATTTTCTTATCAATGCAATATACAGATGGTAGGGGTTTTTAGCTGTGGTTTTCCCCAAAAAATCATTGTGTTATGTGTGATTGAATTCTTTCTCTGATATGCTTCATGATTTCATCCATTATTTATTGTTTGTGCTGATGAGTAGAGTAGATTCAAGTCAATTGTTTTATCAATTACAATCTGCAGTTTGAATCTACAAGGAATTTCTACATGCCAAATGTCACCCATTTTTCAGTCCACTTTGAAACCTACTAACGCCAAATATGCATGCCATGTGTCACATCCCTATTGGTTCCATGTGTCCTAAAACTCTTAGATGTTGACATCATCATGCCATTGTAGCTCCATGTCACTCTATTAGCCACTAACATCTTGCCATTTCTCTTATATGCACGTCACTGGGTACAACATTAGAGGAGGTCTAAACCTTGGGTTTTCCATGATTTATTTTATAAATTATAAGTTCGGGAAATACATTTCAAAGGTTGGGATGGGAATTCACGGTTACTGTAACAAATATAGTGTTTGTTGACTCCATGGAGATTTTCAATTGACCTTCTTTTGAAATCATTGGGGAAGAACTTCCAAGGTGATGTGTCCCCTGGTGGGACCTCATGTGCCATCTCTCTTGAGCTGGATTGGTCTAACTCTTCATGCCACCTATCTATCATCTAGGCCCATGTTCAACATAATCCCACTAGACCCTTCCTCAAAAATAAAAACTCGCACTCCATTGAAAAATCATTAGGGTTAAACCATTGAGGTTACATGTCCTTGGGAAAGACTCGCATGCTATACCTCTTGAGCTTCAGTCCATCTCTGCACCACCAATGATATTGACAATTTTGCAAGGCCCATCTACCATTTACACCTTGACCTTCACTAGCTATGGAAAATTTCAAATTCTAGCTATAATTAAGACTATCACTAATTTTGTCATGGATCTTTGACCCTCTTAGCCTGCAAACTTTGAATGGAAATATCTTTTGATCTAGAAAACCTTTTTTACACTTCAACATATCATTGGAAATATTTTTTTGAGCACTATCCAACTATGTCATTTCCAAGAGCATTTAAACTGATCTCATGAGACATAAATTCTTTCAAAGCCATAACTCCCCCTTTCACTCTAGCCAAGGCTCCAGCTCCAAATGAACAAGAAACACACCACATCAATGCCTCCTAACCCAGTTGACATCAATGCTAGCCTAGTTGAAATCAATTCCAACACACTTGATGCCATCTATCATCCTAACAATGCCAACTATCCAACATGCCTTTTCTAAAATCCTTAATTCTTATTGTCACACGTATTATTTTTTCCATATTTTCATAACGATTGTATGAAAAATATGGTTGAAATCATAGACCATTCAAATATTTAACTCAATCTATTGTAGTAAATGTCATACCTTCTCTCTCTTTCTCTCCAATATTAATAGTATCTTTCTCCAAAATCAATCATTGTGACTTATGGAGTGTTAAACCCCAAGTAAGTTTCAGTGGTAGTTGTTTTCTATTACCTCATTTGAATGTAAAATGACTGAAAAAGTTGAATGATGGAAAATATGAATAATAAGAATGTATTCAAGTACAAATAGTTTACAATTTCAAGAAGCAAACATTTTAGGCAAGTGAACATTTTATTTAAGATAAAATTCAAGTATTTTATTTATGGTTGGATTGTTGTAACACATAAATCAATGCATGTCATCAATAATTCTTATTGTTCTTATACTGAAATCGATGCACACCATTAATCTAATTATTTTGAAATTAATGTAAAATCATACATCTAGTTACATCAAATCATAAATCAACATCTAGTACATTAAAATCAATGCATCTAGTGTAAGCAATCGAATAGGATTAAAAATCAACATCTATATTGAAATCAATGCATCTAGTGCAAGTAATCAAATAGGAACAGAAATCATGATCTACACTGAAATAAATGCATCTAATACAAGCAATCAAATAATATTAGAAACAAAAAATATACTGAAATCAATGCATTCAATGCAATCAATAAAATATGATTAGGAATCAACATCTACAATTAAATCAATGCATCTAATTCAGTGAAAAACCAAAATATTCATGGCTTTCTAAATCAAACTATTTTAGAAACTCCCTCTCTCCTTATCTATTTATCTATATATCTCTCTCCCTCCCTCTCTCTGTTTTCCTTCTCCCCCCCTCTCTCCTTCTCTCTCTCTCTTCCCATCCGATCTCCTCTCTCCCACACACACACTCTCTCTCCACCTTTCTCTCTCTGTCTTTATTCTTCCCTTCCTCTCTCTCTCTCCCTCCAACTCCATCTTTCTCTCCCCTTCTCTCTCTCAAATCTCCTCTCTCTTACTTTCTCTCCCACCTCCCTCTGTCTCTACCCCCATCACTTTCTCTCTCTCTCTTTCATCCCCCTCCAAACCTACCACTATCTACCCCCCTCTCTCCTCTCCCCCCTTCTCTCTATTTCTCATTATTTTTCTCTTTGTCTCGACCCCAAACATACACTCTCTCTTTGCATCTCTCTTGTCACTCACTCTCTCTTTCCACCACTATCTCTATATCTCTTTGTTCTTCCCTCCCATATATATTTGGAATACTATATATATCTTAATATATTGTAATATATCAAATTTAATATTATATTAGCGTTAATAGTATATTAATCCGAGTTTCTTAAATTTAATATAATATTGCATTTAAGAATATTAATATTAAATCTCATTAATATATTTAAGGCCAACTTTAACTTAGGTTTATGCTTTTTGCTTTATAATATAAAAATGGCATTTACTTCACGATATAGTCTATGTGACATCGATACATTCAAAGTTATCGAACACAAAATGATACTTTGCATTTAAATGATGGATTGGCTTGTGTTCAAGCTTCTGATTTATGCTTTTTGTTGCATGATCAAGAACATTTAATATAGTTCTGAATGTTATTGCAAGTTGACATGTTTATAAACATTAACAATAGGAAAACATTATGCATCCTTTAACAAAAGGAAAAAAAAATATGCATCCATATTAGAGTAATACATTGTTGGATTGAAGCATTTCAGATTGAACCACGTATATCCTACTAGACACACTATTGTATTACTTTGTTGTCGGGGATTATATTGAAGTCATATAGTGGAAAAAATCTTCATTAGAGAATTTTTGAGGTAAAAAATGGGCCTCAAAACAAAAATGTATGACAAAAATCAGCTTTATATGAACCAATAGGATTCAATATGATGATGTCAACCATGGGGGCGATTCACCTTTTTTGGAGTAAAAAGGTAAAAAGATAAAATATAATAAAAGAAATTGTTTTTTCAACCCATATTTTTAACTTATTGTCCTATGATTTTACTCAAATTTCAGGCGGGAGCACTCGTTGGATGCAGAATTTAATTTTGCATCCAAGGAGTACCCATGTTACACACTTTTTATGGACCCTACTAGACGAAAAATGTGAAATACATGAAAAAGTGTGATTGCAATCACATTTTTCATGTATTTCACATTTTTCTTGTAGTAGGTTCCATTGAAAGTATGCAACATGGGTACTTGTTGGATGCAAAATTAAATTCTACATCCAAGGAGTTCTCCCACTCAAAATTTGAGTGAAACCATAGGGAGATAAGTTGAAAAAGTAGTTTTTTCTTTTTCTCCTCCAAAACTTGATGAGGTAATTTAATATTATTTTATTATTTCCACTATTATTTTATAATAATCCTTAGGAGGTCCATTTTAGACCTCATAATTTATCTAATTTTTGTAGAAAGCTCAAATGACTAGGATTCAAGTTTGGCATGGAGAGCCATTATTCCCGAAGGATCCAAAGTTATTTAGGACTACATATTCAATTCCTAGGCTCCCAATAGCTTAATCATAAGCATATGGAGGATATTTTAGTCTTAATCTACCAAATGGGAAACCAAATATTTTTAACCATCTACCTATAAAGTGGTTAGTCCAAAACTGGAGAAATTGTAACATTTGTAGCATAAATAGAGTGCCTATAAAGTCATCATACAAAAAGAGACTATCAACAAACATAGAACAACTAGGTGTCAGAAGAAGTGATAGGTGTTGGATCTCTCACATTGGATCCTAGGGGTGTAGAAGAAGTGGTTATGCTCAGAATATAGCACTCAAATTGAACCACGTAGGGATCCATCCTTTCCATATAGAACCTCATATTCCTTTGTTCTATTTTCACATCCCTAAGATTGGCGAAGATGTTGTACTTGTCAGCCTTTTTTCCATCAGAATCCTACTAATCAAAGTTTTAATTTTCCAATAAATAAATAAAGATTGAAGATACTTATTTTTTTGGTCCCTAGTGTGGCTGGGATTTGAAATCAACTACCCAAATTCCTCCAAAAGCTCTAAGTCAGAACAAGAATGTATATCTCTGGTTGTCATGTTTTCAAGGGTCTGAATTTCACTTTAAACATTAATGGGGATGACCAGTTGAAAAGTCTTAGGAGCCTCTTGGACTTGTTGTTGGGCTTAATTTCAACCTTGGGGGCCTCTACTTCCTCCCCTCCTCTTCTACTCCCCATGAGTTTGTTCTGCATGAAGGTCGACCAAAAAGGGTCTACCTGATATGACCAAGGAACGACATGCAACATAGGGTATTTAGGTGTTCAACGATAGGTTTGGATCAAAGGACATAACTCCACAAAGAATCAACGCGACTTGTGTCAAGGTAAAAAACGTAGACAAGGATAGATAGGAATGAATTCACACAGAACCAAACCCCCACAACCAATAAATCACCCTAACACCTATAACTAGACATCAGATAACCACAATCGACCAAAGTATATGTATTAAGCCAAACCACAAACCAAATTATGATGTCACATCCAGGAGTAATGATCCAACTAGCAAACCAAACATTGTAAAGTAATTCAATTATGAGATAAAGATAATTGAGAGATTTAAGAGTTACCCAAGGAGAATGATACTCCAAAAGATGCATGCAGAGATGAAATATGGTTATCTGAAGACCGAGATTTTCTCAACAAGTTGACCCTCAAAATATGCTACCAGTTGTCATTCTAGGATGACAACTCTCTCCTCTGTCGTGGAACCTCTCTTTTCCATGGTGTGGGGTGTTGTGTGGCCTTTGTGATGGGGAAGTGCTAGATAGCTCTAGTTCACCAAACTCTCGTTCAAATTTAGCAAGTTATCAAACTTTTGAGACCAATAGAAACACACTCATATTTTCAAGCCTCTAAATTCCTAGAGTGCAGACTAAAATCGTATAACTATGGAAACTTTCCAACTCTCAAAAGGGTAGTGTCGCAGTCGATATTGTTGATCCCTCCTCTGGTTACCATTGTCGAACATTTGAGAAGACACATGAATATAAATCTACATTCTTTTGCATTGACAGGGGTGGCCATGCCACCCCCATCCTTTAATGTTGTTGATGTCATAGGGTGGTGAGTTCGGCTACCCAAGCCACCTAGGTCTTCAATTTACAACCCCATCAAGGAAGCAATATATAGCTATATTATATAAAAATTTACAAATGAATTGGTGTAAATATGATTTTGAAAGGAAAATGAAATCAAAATAAATTGTATTAGATTGTCATCTGAATACAACAATCCATATAAAAATCATCAACATATTTGAAGAAGTATAATTCAAAGGGATATTCACTAAAATATTATTGGAACTATGTAGAATTAAAAATTATATGAATCTCTTAATCAAATTTGAATAGATCCAATTACATTTGTTGGATCTAGAATTAATTTCATTTAGAACCATATGTATGCTCCATGTGAGGTTTACAACAGATAATGTAACATACAATAAGCCATGGTATGCTCCTCGTGGATTCAAATCGGTTAAGATATTGCAGAAAATATGTCAAACATATAATTAATGTACTCATCTTATTTCTATTTCAAATGGATTTATATGTGTTGTGTAATAGAACCAACATTTAAAAAATGTTGACAAACTTACATTACATTACATTATGCTTACACATCTCCCATATAAAGCCGACATTTAAAATTTTGACATACTTACATTACGTCTAACTTATAATGCCAACACATATCCCCTATACTGGGTTATAGAGTGCCTCTTGGGGTAATACTATTTTTAATATTATTCTTGTGTTGCAAAATGATCTCCTCTCTTTTCAAGGCTAGGCATCCTTGTGTCATTCTTGCTTGAGTGAAAGGTGGTGTTTTGGCAAGAGTTAAAAGTAGTTTTTAGAAACCTCTTATCTTCCAATGTCATAGTCGTCCTTTCAACTGGGGAAATACTTATTTCAATTAGGAGGATAAGATAGGGGTATATCCTCTAATTTTAATGTTGTAGGTTATAAATGATTTCTATATCTATTCTTTATTTCTCCATAGCTTTTTGATAATACTATAACCCTAAATCTCACATCCATATAAAAATAAGAGTCACAAGAATTTGGAAAAAAGTGTCTTTATTTCATATCCAAACTTATTATTATTTTCAATCATTATAATATTTTTTCATCATTCATTTATCCATTTTTTAATATTATAATTCTAATTAAACTCGTAATAAATATCATCATCATTAAATAAATACAATTTTTTATGATTACATATATTATATCATGTACTTAATATTAAAAAATATTACATATTTAAATAACTTCAAATAAATAATATTAATAATAAATTCTTCTTCGGCTATAATAACATTATAAATTTTAATATTATAAATCTAACATTTAAAATAATATTTTTGGAAGATATTAATGGATATACTTATTTTAAAATTATTATAATGTATACATGTTAAGTTTTGTTAACACATCCATATTCATTTAAATTAAATATATTTTCCTTTATCTACATACAACGCCATTCTTCATAATTTGTCTAGTTTAGTCTGAATTTTCCAAAAAGGTTTGCTTTATTTCTTTAAATAGTTTAATTTCTTGTTGTGCATAGTCATTCTATCGAATCAATTTCTTTAGATAGTTTAATTTCTTGTTTCAATATAATTCTATGATTTAGATGACAAGATATTATAATTCCATGACATGAAAAAAAACGTTTGGACTCACTAAATTTTTCAGGGTTGCAATTTTATATAATTATTATAAAATACATTATTATATGGGTCCAATTTTGTATAATTGTTGTAAACAAAATTATTATTATTGTTTTATTAATTATTATTAAATAATTCAGTGCATGTTGTTGATTATATATCTTATATCTATATATATATATATAATTATTATAAATAAAACTATTTTTTCCGATAATATAATATTATTATATGTTTTAAATTTATATAGAATTATTATTTGTATATATTTCAAATCTATTATTATTATTATTATTATTATTATTATTTCAAACTAAGTTGAGTTTAGGCTAGGGGTAGCAACAATATTAGACGGAAGAATGATCTTCTCACTAGTAGGATACTATGGGATGTTATTACCAAGATTGTATGAGGTTCAGTGGAATTTGGACACTTCTCGGAATTATTTTAATTCCCCTAAAAGTGGCTCCCATCCTCAACCTCTCCTCATGAAATTTGAGCCTTTGACCTAATGGGAATTAAACCCCACACAAACCAATTAGACTACACTTCATGAGTGCATTCTTATTACTTTTCACAAATAATATTGTGATCTCTATCAATGTAACACATACTATTTCCATCTAATTATTGTTTCATTGTAATAATTTTAAAAAATATATTAAATAATTAATATATTTAGTTTTAAATTTTTATTAATATTTTATTATAAAATTAATATAAGGAAAAGGTGCATAAAAAGGATTCATGATATCAATTTTATTATTATTATTAGTAAAAAAAAATATTGTAGAAATGAATCATTTTTTAATTTCGATTTATGAGAATTTAGATGTTAAATAACCAAAATAGAAAAATATTTTAAATTGTGCATAACTTTAATTTTGTAAAATTATTGTAAAATGCATTATTTTTTTTGCTAAGTTATGTGAGTTCTGAAATGATTGGCACGCCTAACTTGTGGCTTGAGTAGCCATGACCCAAGGCCATCTAAGCCATCAAAATCACCTGGGGATCATAGATGACCTAGGCCACACCAGCCCTTAGCATGGATGGATTTTTGCCCACAAAATTTCAAACTAGTGACTCTTTTCATCATGGAGTGCCTTAACAGAACACCCTGTCACCGTTTTATCTACGCCTCGTGGGAATTGTAAAATGCATTTTGTATGGTTTCAATCTTATAATTAATGTAAATAAATTTTATTTTATTTTTTTGTAAATTTGTAATTGTATTACCTCAAAATTTCTTCATAAAACACTAGATATTAGAGTTTATGCTATGTTCGATCACGGTCTATCTCAAAGGAAACTAGAACTATTGATAATGGAAAATAGCTTAAATATTTCAAAATGTTAACATCTATCACTATGAAGTTCATGGCAACTGACATTAACTAAACTACAAGTAAAAGACAAATGCCAAGTGGCTAAGCATAACATCAAGAATTATATGGAATAACTGGGGTTGGATTCTAAGCGTTGGTTTTGGATGGTGTTGGATGTTTTAAACCACATTGGAGATGACATTCTGTGTGAGCAAGCCGAGCATTCAAACTAGAAATATAGGAGTGTCAGTAACTGTCAGGCCAGGGGGTAACTCCACAAATTGAATTGTTTATTGCATTAACCATATCATGAATTTATACATGAGTGGAGAAACTCTTGGGATTCCAATTCCAAGGTCTCTTGGTTTGCTCAAATGCATAACTAATAATATTTACAATAATCCTTTCGAATTAGGTGTCAACATTCCCCCCTTAATCTGAAGAGATGTTGTTGAATCCAAGCATCATTCTGAATCTTTCAAACTTTTCTCTTCCAAGCGCTTTGGTGAAGATGTCTGCAATCTGCTCATTTGTGGAACAATGGCATATGTGGATTGTCTTGGCCTCAATGTGATGTCGAATCATATGGTATTTTGTATTGATGTGCTTTGTTTGATCATGGAACTTTGGTTTCTTGGCTAACTTTATTGAAAAAGTGTTGTCAATCAAAAGAGGAGTTGAATGCACTTATTTCTCCTAAAAATCTTCCAAAATTTTCCTGAGCCACACAATTTCCTTCATTTCTTCAACTGCTACAACATATTCTGCCCACCTGTGTATACTTAAGTCCAAAGTCTTGAGTTCCCTTCAAGTACTTTAGAACTCTTTTGTAGAAGACCAATGGCCCTCACAAGGCTTTCACATAAACCTAGAGAGGATTCCAACGGAAAATGAAATTTCTGGTCTGATTGTAGTCAGGTAGTTGAGAATTACTATGATCTATCTATACTTTGTTGCATCCTCAAATTCTTTTCCTTCAGTGGATGTGAGATTTAAGTTATGTTCTATTGGATTAGTCAAAGGATTGCACTCAACCATGCCAAACTTGCTCAACATATCTCCAATGTACTTCTTCTGAGAGAGGAATATAAACTTTTAATGTTGAGTTACTTCAATACCAAAATAGTAGTGAGCATAGCCCAAATATGTCATTTCAAAATCTTTCCTCAATTCCTTCTTTATGGATGTAATGTAGCTCTCATTGTTCCCTGTCATTAGAAGATCATCTACGTACACCACAAGGTATACAACTATTTTGCCAACATTCGTGACAAACAAATCTGTATCATCAAGATCATAATGTTTGAATTTGAGTTTTAGAAGATGCTCAGTTAATTTCTTGTACTAGGATAGCAGTGCTTGCTTGAGGCCATACAAGTATTTTACAAGATTGCATACTTTATGTTCCTAACCCTTCACAAAAAATCCTTATGTTTGGGACAAAAAACATTCTCTTTCATATCTCCATTCAGGAAAGTAGGTTTTACATCCATTTGTTGGACTTTCCAATCATTCTAAGCTGCCAAGGCAAAGAGTGTCAAGATGGCAACCCATTTTGTTGTGGGGGAAAAGTCTCCTCATAATCGACCCCTTCCTTTTGTGCAAAGCATTTTTCCACAAGCCTATCTTTGTGCTTGTCAAGTGAGCCATATGCTTTATACTTTTTCTCAAAGACCCACTTGTAGCCTATTGGTTTGTGGTTCCCAATGGAGGATCAACCAGCTTCTAGGTGCCATTCTTTATCAAGACATCATATTCTTTCTGCATCATTTCTTTCCATTCATAATGAGAAATGACTTCTTTGAAGGAAGTTGGTTCAAAATCTATAGATAAATTCAGTTCAAAATCACATGATACATCCATATCAATAGGTGAATCAGAATCATCTACATCACGTCCATTTTTTCTGGTTGAGCTTCTTGTTCCTATCTTTCCAACCTCATCAGGACAAACACTTTCAAGTGTCTTCGTCAGCCATTTTGGAGGACCTTTCTGAGATGGCCTAGGCTGCTTAGTTGGCTGATATGGGGATGAATCAAGATTTAGTCTCCCAATTTTGTCAATCAAATCACTCAAAGTGTCATAAGTAGTTGGAGCTTCATGTGGGGGAGAGAGTGATTCAAAAGAAGATTCCATAGATAGATCTAATATAGGAATCCCCCCTTCAAGATGTGGAATCTCATTATCAAGCTCTTGAAAATATTTTGGTGTCTGAATCTATCCAAGCGATCAAGTTACCTCTCAACAACATTATCAACCTGGGAAGATTTAAGAAATATCACATCTCTAGATATTTTGAGCTTTTTTTTCACTTCATCATAGAGACAGTATGCTTTGGAGGTATTTGAGTACCCCAAGAAGACACACTTGCAACTCCTTGCACCAAGTTTGTTTATCTGTTCCTTGGGTATCAAGGCATAACACATGGAACCAAAAACCTTGAGATGCCTCACCAAAGGAATGTGTCCATATCACATTTCATAGGGATTCTTTTCTTTTTATAGCATTATATGGACACCTATTCTTAATATACACAACACATAGAACTGCATCATCCCAAAACATCAGTTTAAAATTCTTGAAAAACATCATGGAACGTACCATATTTAAGATTGCCATGTTCATTCTTTCAGCTACTCCGTTCTGTTGGGGATTATAGAGAAAATTTGTTTGATGTTTTCTGCCATGTTGTTGAAGATAGTTTTCAAATTCATTTGAAGTGTATTGTTATCCATTATCAGTGTGAATAGAGCCAATATGAGATTGTGCATCATTTTCAATCCATGCATGAAAGTTCTTGAATGTTTTAAAAGCTTCAGATTTGTTCTTCAATAAATAAACCCAACACATTCTATTGTAGTCACCAATAAATGTCATCATATATTTAATACCATTTGCGAATGATCTGAATTGGATCCATAAAGAATGATTAACAGAGCCATGGTTGTACCAGCTCGGGACAGAATTCAAAGAATTTAAAACAACGATAAAAAACACCTCTAAACTAGTAGCACTGGCAGCTAACGTGGAACGACGAGGACCTTGGTCAAATCCCGCTAACCGAGGCTCATGGAGACTGCGTGGGAGGCGAAATTAGCCCATGGGAGGCTCAGATCGGGAAACAAAGGGAGTTTTTGATGCACGATTAGCGCTTAGCGCTAATCACGCATCGTTGGGAAAAAACCCTCAAAATGGAGAAGCCCCGAGCACTTAGTTGCGTGGGAGCTGGGAAAACCGTGGGACAAAAGGCTAAGCGCTAAAGGTGGGACCCACTCCAAAACTGACGGTATTGATCAGGGACGTCCATGGGCGGTAAGCAGTTTTGGTGAAAAAGGAGCAATTCCACTCAATGCCCGACACGTGGCAAGCGGAGGAGAGAGAAAACCACCTCTCATCGTGCGCTAACGGACGAGCAAGTCCACTGCGCGAAATGAGTATATGGCGTTGGATATGGGGGCCCCAGATTTAATGGTTGAGATCGTGCCCGATGGAGAAGATGGAATTGACGAGGGATTAAGCCGCGATATGAAAGAATTTGAAGTCTGAACTGACTGCCACGGTGGCAAATGACTCATTCCATAACGTAACTGAAGAAATGAATCGACGAGGCAAGCTGGCGCAGTTTGCAAGAGGACAAGTGGCCATCCCTGTGAGTCTGATGATGACACCGAGAACAGGGAACTCCAAGCACAGCTGTAGCAGGCAATCCGATAGAGTTGGAAGAGGAATCGAACTGTCATGAGCTCGAATAACTTTAAAGCCATGTACAGACCAGACAGAGGACAGAAGGGAATCGGGAAGCAAAAGATGGAACACCGAAGACTAAAAACGGAGAAGAGAAGAACTAGTAAGGAAAAATCAGAAAGAGGATAGAGGGCCGAGCTGACCAAAGGTATCATCGAGCACCAGAAAGCTTGAGAGACTTAAGCCATCCCTGAGAGGATCTGTCAGACCAAAAAGGTCAAAGAGTTGGTAAGGAAGAGAGTCTGTGTACTCCAGTGGCTTGGTGAATCCAAGAACCACCCTACCAAGCCAATCTGTTTCAGGAGACTCATATTGAGCTCCTTGATTGTAATTCTCTGCTTCAAGAAACAATAAAAGAAGGACACCAGTGAGAGTTGGACCGAAGATGTAGCCCCGGAGGATAGGGTGAACTCCTTATTAATTTCTTCTTGTATTTGCTTACTGTGTTTCTCTGTTGTTTTCCATTTTTAAGTGTCTATGTATTTGCAATCTAATCGATTCGTTGCTTAAATAACTTAGACACACTAGCACATGAGTCTGTAATACTTCCAATTAATAAATCTTTAACTGAGGTCACTCATAGGGTGGTTATCAGATCAAGTGGTATCTGAGCTGTAGGTTGTAAGGTTAGACAAGCTTGTGTTGATTTAGCTGTTAGAATGCTCACTAGATCAAAGCTCAAATTAGGAGAAGTATAGTTGGTCGAAACTAATCCTGAAATTGGGAGAGTCTATCCTCAGAAGACAATGTCAGAGGAAGGTTCTGTGGGTCCAGACCCTCAATTCATAGAGAGTTTCCTAGCTATAAAGTCTATGGTAGAAGAAATGTATAGGGACTTTAGAAAGCATAAGGATGAAGATTCATCAGGTTCTAAACAAGACAAAGAAGAAGATGAGTCTCATTCCCATGACCACTCACAAGGAGAAAGGAAAGAGGAAAGCTTTCTCAAACATCCTAATAGCCCTGTGCATAATAAGAAAGTATCTTTGATTAAGCTAGATGTTAAATTCGATTTTCCTATATATGATGGAGAGCTAAATGTTGAAAAGTTGGACAATTGGATTAGACAAATTGATGTGTATTGCAGAGTACAGAACATCGATTCAGACAAGAGAAAAATTCAGTTGGCAAGCCTACGCCTAGGAGGCACTGCCTTGGTTTGATGGGAAGGAAAAGCCCAAGCTGACATGAAAAGACATGGTAAGACTGATTCAGACAAGAGAAACATTCAGCTGGCAAGCCTACGCCTAGGAGGCACTGCCTTGGTTTGGTGGGAAGGCAAAGCCCAAGATGACATGAAAAGACATGGTAATACTATCTCTGTCTGGAGTGACTTTGTTTCTGCAATCAAGAAGTAGTTCTATCCATTGGCCAACATGCAAAAAGCCATGATGAGTTGGCAAAATCTTCGACAGTTGAAAGGGAAAAGTGTGCAAGGGTACACTCAAGAATTTAGAAAGAGAGCATTGATTCTAGGGATCTCATTAGACTCACTAGAGACTCTTTTGAAGTACATTGGTGGTCTACACAGCAACATGAGGCATACCATCCTCATGCTTAATCCCACTAGTATATATGAGGTATCTGTAAAAGCTACTCATCTAGAAGCTAGAGGAAAGAATGGAAATCCAGAAGTTGGGGGACCATCCCAACCCACTGCAAGCAAAAGCAAGGAGAAAAGAAAGTAGAAGTGGAAAGTAAGGAAGGTGATCACTGCACAGAAAAGAAAAGCTTCATGCACTCACTATAAAAAGGATGGGCACGATGATGAGCAATGTTGGATTCTGCATCCAGAGCTAAGACCTAAGAAGTTTGAGGGCAAGAAGAAGAAGACTGTTGCAACTATTTAGAAAGATTTGGAGTCAGACTCGGGAGATGAAATAAACATTCTAGCCATAGGTATAAAAGGTAAGAATTATGAAACATCTACTAGTAATTCTGCTCAATCTATTATTGATGAAGAACATGAGAGTAAAAGACAGCTTTTCCATATTCGAGTTGTTCCAAACATCAAAAGATTGATACTTTGTTTGATAGTGGCTCACAAGTAAATTTGATTTATGAAGCAATTGTAAAGAAATTGGGATTAGCAACTACACCTCACAAGAAACCATACCCATTAGGATGGTTGAATGATAAAGCACAACTACAAGTGACTAGACAGTGCAAACTCAAGTTTTCTTTTGGGTCAGCATTTGTAGATGAGGTTGAGTTAGACATAATTCCTTTGGATATATGTGGAATTGTTTTAGGAAGTCCTTACTTGTATGATAGAAAAGCTATTTTCTATAGAGCTGAGAAGAAGTATCTACTTATTAAAGATGGAATTGAATATTTTGTAAGAGCTCATAAGGTCAAGAATAATTATACTCTCATAAACTCAGGGCAGATGAAAAGAATGATAAATTCATGCAAACAATTCTTACTAATGGTTGTAAAAGAAAAGAAACCTGATCAAACCCATGTATTTGAGGGTTGTAATGCTAAGCAGCAAGCTGATATAGAAAAGATTGTTTCAGAGTATGATGTCCTATTTCAGGAACCTAAAGGTCTGCCACCCAAAAAGGAAATAGTACATGATATTATTTTGCAGCAAGATGTTCCATTGCCTAACATTGGAATGTATAGGTTTTCTACTTTAGAGAATGTTGAAATCAAGAAGCAGGTGCAGGAGTTGCTCGAGAAGGGGTTTATCAGGCCTAGCACATCACCATGTGGGTCACCAATCATTTTGGTGAGAAAGAAAGATGGCTCGTGGAGAATTTGCATTGACTATCGAACACTAAATAAGATAACAATCAAAAATCGTTATCCCCTTCCTCTCATAGATGATCTTTTAGATCAATTGAAGGAAGTTGCTTATTTTACCAAGTTGGACTTGCACAATGGATACCATCAGGTCAGAGTTGCAGATCAAGATGCATGGAAGACTGCTTTCAAAACAAAGCAGGGATTGCATGAGTAGCTGGTTATGCCTTTTGGCTTGACCAATGCCCCTGCTACTTTCATGAGATTAATGAATGATGTACTCAGGCCTTTGCTTAATGATTTCATTATTGTGTATCAGGATGACATTCTGATTTTTTGTAAAACATGGGAGGAACACTCAAAGCATGTTAATCAGACATTAGATGTTTTGAAAAGATAAAAACTTTATGTTAAACTCTCAAAATGTGAATTTGGCAAAATATCTCTAAATTATTTGGGTCATATAGTAGGGGGTGGTGAATTGAAAATAGATCCCTCTAAAGTGGCAGTCATTGTAAACTGGACTAAACCCAAGCCTACTACAGAAGTGAGAAGCTTCTTAGGAGCAGCACAATATTGGAGGAAGTTCATCTCTAACTTTTCCTCAATTGCAACTCCTTACATGCTTTGACAGGATTGAAAAAGGTGTTTTAGTGGGGAGGCAAATATCAGAAAGCCTTCAACACCTTGAAAGAAAATATTAGTAAAACACCTGTACTAGCACTGCATGATCTATAAAGACCATTTGAGATCCCAACAAATGCCAGTGACTATGCCATGGGAGCAGTGTTGACACAGCATGGTAAACCCATACGTTATCATTCTGAGACTTTTAATTCTACAGTAGTTAACTATCCTACATATGATAAAGAATTGTATGCATTAGTTCAGAGTGTGAAAAAGTGGAAACATTACTTAATGGGAAAAGAGATAGTAATACATATTAATCATCAACCACTTCAATATATACACTCCCAGACTAAGTTGCAGCAATCAAGACACTACAGATGGATGGGTTTTCTACAACAGTTTCATTTAGTCATTAGATATAAAAAGGGAATACATAACAAAGTTGCAGACATGTTGTCTAGACGCATTATAAATGCATCTACTATACTTAAGCATAATTCTGTACTACATGAAAGCTACATTGAACAATATGCTCAAGATATAGACTTTAGAGATGTATATGCAACTTTGAGTCAAGGCAAAAGAGTAGAAGAATTGGATTATCATGTGAAGGACCAACTCTTATATAATTGTGGGAAACTCTACATTCCACAAACAGAGAGAGTAAAGATAATCAGAGAGGCACACACTTCTCTGATATCAGGTCACTTTGGGGTAAGTAAAACAATTGCACAGCTGCAAATATTTTGTTATTGGCCGAAAATGAATGAGGCAGATTCTAGATATGTAAAAGGGTGTACTATGTGTGCTAAAAGCAAGCCCAACAATAGACAACTAGGTTTGTACACTCCATTACCAGTTCCTTCTCACCCTTGGGAAAGTGTTTCCATGGATTTTGTTGGAGGACTGCCTAAATCTAGGAAAGGTCATGATTATCTGTATGTGGTTGTGGACAGGGTCAGCAAAATGTGCATTTTGATACCTTGTAATAAACATATTACAGCTGAACAAACTACAAAACTATTCTTTGAACATGTGTGGGTTCATTTTGGGTTACCCACTTCTATTGTATCTGATTGAGACACATGACTTGTGGGGAGGTTTTGGTCAAGTCTGTGGGAGATGATGGACACTTAACTGAAGAAAAGCATAGCTTTTCATCCACAAATCGATGGCCAGACATAAGTAGTTAACAGGACAGTGATCCAGTTACTCAGAGGATATTGTAGCAAACATCCTAAGCTTTGGGATGAACATTTGTGTTATGTGCAACATGCTTACAACAGAGAAAAACACTCTTCTACACATAGATCTCCTTTTGAGACCTGTTTTGGTTTCATACCAAGGTCTCCTTTGGATTTTGTCCTTGGTAAAGATACCACAGTTGATGGACATAGTGATGTTGACAAGGAAACTAGGTTCATTGAACAGATCCAGGAGATCCACCAGGCAGTATAGGAACAGCTGGAAAGGAGCCAAGCCAGATACAAGGCTAGGCATGACAAGCATCGAATGGAGCATAGTTTCCAAGTTGGTGACCAGGTCTGGCTGTATATCAGCAAGGACAGGATGCAAGGTGAAGGTAAAAATCTAAAGCCTATTAGGTATGGACCTTTTAGGATACTTGAGAAGATTGGTGAAAATGCTTTTTGCCTTGATCTACCAGCTTACATGCACATCTACTCAGCGTAAATGCAGATTGCTTGAGATTGTTTGAACCTTCAATGATTGAGGATCCTGAAGAGCAAAGTCAATCTCCTTCTATTGATGACCTGCTATCTGAATATTTGAATGAATTGCAGGAAGACAAAATCTTGTACAGGAATATGAGGACAACGCGCGGAGGAGATGTTGAGTACCTCAGAATTGGACTCAAAGGTTCGAAACCGAGTAGTGCAAAGTGGATTGAGATTGGGCAAGTAAGACAACAGTACCCTCACTTAGTCGATGCTTGAAAGAAAACCAACTTTTGGTGGTCCAAAAGCTTTTCAGTGGGAAGGTTGTGATCCCAATTGGATCCATAAAGAATGATTAACAGAGCCATGGTTGTACCAGGTCGGGACAGACTTCAAAGAATTTAAAATAGTGATAAAAAACATCTCTAAACCAGTGGCAGTAGCAAACATCGTGGAACGACAAGGACCTCGATCAAGCGCGCTGACTGAGGCCCATGGAGACTGTGCGGGAGGCAAAATTAGCCCATAGGAGGCCTAGATTGGGAAATAGAGCCAGTTTTTGATGCGCGATTAGCGCTTAGCAATAATCGCTCATTGCTGGGCAAAAACCCTCAAAATGGAGAAGCCCCGAGCACTTGGTTGCGTGGGAGCAGGGAAAACCGTAGGACAAAAGGCTAAGTGTTAAAGGCGGGACCCGCTCCAAAACCGGCGGTATTGATCAGGGGCGTCCATGGGCGGTAAGCAATTTTGATGAAAAAGGAGTGATTCCACTCAGCGCCCGACACGTGGCAAGTGGAGGAGAGAGAAAACCGCCACTCATCACGCGCTAACAGATGAGCAAGTCCACCGCGCGAAACGAGCGGATGGCGTTGGATTTGGGGGCCCAGATCTAACAGCTGAGATCATGCTCAATGGAGAAGATGGAATTGACAAGGGATTAAGCCGCGATATGAAAAAATTTGAAGTTCGAACTGACTGCCATGGTGGCAAATGACTCATTCCATAACATAATTGAATAAACAAATTGACGAGGCAAGCTGGCGCAGTCCACAAGAGGACAAGTGGCCATCCCTATGAGTCTGATGATGACGCTGAGAACAAGGAACTCCAAGCGCAGCTATAGCAGGAAATCTGATGGAGTTGGAGGAGGAATCGAACTTCCATGAGCTTGAATGGCTTTAAAGCCATGTACAGACCAGATAGAAGACAAAAGGGAATCGGGAACCAAAAGACGGAACACCGAAGACTGAAAATGGAGAAGAGAAGAACCAGTAAGGCAAAAGCAGAAAGAGGACGCAGGGCCGAGTTGACCAAAGGCAGCGTCAAGCACCAGAGAGCTTGAGAGACTCAAGCCATCCCTAAGAGGATCTGTCAGACCAGAAAGGTCAAAGAGCTGGTAAGGAAGAGAGTCTATGTACTCCAGTGGCTTGTGGAATCCAAGAACCACCTTGCCAAGCCAATCTATTTCAGGAGACTCATATTGAGCTCCTTTATTGTAATTATCTGCTTCAAGACACAATAAAAGAAGGCCACCACTGAGAGTTGGACCGGAGATGTATCCCTAGAGGATAGGGTGAACTCCTTATTAATTCTTGTGTTCTTGTATTTGCTTACTGTGTTTCTCTGTTGTTTTCCATTTTTAAGTGTTTATGTATTTGCAATCTGATCAATCTGTTGCTTAAATAACTTGGACACACTAGCACATGAGTCTGTAATACCTCCAATTAATAAATCTTTAACTAAGGTCACTCATAGGGTGATTATCAGATCAGCAGAAGGAGAAGGCATCAGTCCATATTAATCAGAATGAACGAGTTCAAGTATTCTATGTGCTCTAGAAGAAGAATCATGAAAATATTGTTTTTGTGCTTTCCTAGAATTCAAGCATTACATTGCTTAAGTTTCCTAGGAATAGTAGGCAAACCAGTAACACTAGTTTTCTTCAACAAACAAAGGTTGTCATAATTCAAGTGTCCAAATCTAGCATGCCATAAGAGACTTGATCATAATGTACCTTCATCATAGTGAGAACTATATGAAAAGTTTTGTGCATGAACAGAGGTTCCTTGCAGCTTCAAAAGTCTTTCTTCTTTTATCCCTGTCATGACAAGTGAGTGATTTGATGCTTTTCTAATCTCAACCTTCCCATAAAATATATGAATGGAGTTCCCTTGCTGGCGAATGTGGACCAAAGACAACTAGTTTCTCCTCGACTCCAAGAGGTATAGAACATCATGTAGAAGAAATTTTGGAAGACCATGCAGTTTGAGTCTAATGGTGCCAAGCCTTGATGGCTCGAGTTTGTACTTGTATGCAAAGTATATTTATCCATCAACATTGTCATTTAATTCTTCAAAGAAATCTAACCTAAAAGTCATGTGCCAAGTTTCCCCTGAATTAAGAAACCAGTCATCTTTCCATGAAGCAAGTGAAGCATTGAATAAGTCTTTAGTTACTGCAATGTTACAATGTTCCACAACATAATGAGTGGACTCAGGTGCTTTACCTTTCCCTTTGTCAGTTGTTTTGTCTTTTCCTTCATTTCTTTCCTGCGCAATTTTGTCCCAAGGAAGCTTACATGTAGAACCATCATGTCCATCTCCATTGCATCGTATGCAATGAAAATCATAATTTTCTCCTTGGTACTGTCTTCCCCCCTGCCTCTAAAATTCCTCCTTCCTCTTCCTCTTGAAGAATATTGTGCATGATTCATCTCTTTTTGTGCAAGGCACACACTTTTTCAGAATACTGAGGAGTTGTTTTCTTCCCAAAATCCTTCTCTCTTTCAACAAACTTCTTCTCAAGGGAGTCAAAGGTAATCTCCTTAAGGTTGCCACTTGCTTGCAATGACTCAAGATAATGTGAATAGGTGGGATATAGTGCCTTGACATAAGCTATGAGAGAAATATCTATTTCAACACTAGTGTATTTTATGTCATGCATAATGGATCTTACTTCTGACACTAAGGTAAGAGGGTCAACATTTTTTAACTCAAGACTGAACAACTTAATCATCAATTGAACAACTTCAAGTTTAGAGTGTGAGTCATACAATTCCTTAAAATTATTTAAGGCTTCAAAAGCATTTTAAAATGGAGAAATATGACAACTCGCCTCTTCATTTATTGACGTTGCAATCAAGATGTAGGCCTTGTTGTTCTTTTTTTCTCGAATAGCAAGCTCCTTATCTAAAGAGGGATTTTTAGGTGCATTGTCTCCTTCTACTTCACAAACCACTTTCCAACACTCATTGAAAATTAGGGCCTATTTTATCTTCTGGGACCACTCAGGATAGTTCTCCTTGCCAGTGAGAACTACTCCCAATATGGATATTAGTGAATGTGTCATATAGTCTAGTCTAGCCTCAAAAAAATTCAGTGGTTGAAAAAAAAAAATTGATGTATTTGTACTAAATTCTAGTGTCTATGTCTTCAAAACTTCATTAATATACCTCCATCACATATATAATTCATATGGAATACCAAACATTCATGCTTTCGGCCTTTAAAATATATATATACTCCTCATATATAATATACCACAACCTCTTCTTCTTTTATATATATATATATATCATATTCAAAGTTCCATTAAAAAAACTTCAACTCAAACATTACACCATTATATAACCACCAAAAAAAGACTTCATATGGCCTTCATGGAGTTCACCCAACATATAAAAAACAATGACCATGCCCATAATTTTCACCGCTCAACCCAAGAAATATTGGAACAAAACAGTCATGTTTAATTGCACCATTTAAAGCCACATATAAAATCCAAATGTACAGTTCAAATGCACTCACCGATCAACATGACCACACATCACCATGAAACTTGGTACCAAGGTTACACTATGTGGAGGCACCACGGTTTATCAACGCACCAAACATAATATCGTTCAAAAGTTTCTTGCAATGTAGGATAGAACACAATCAATAGTCATCACTCACACCATTTGCAGGCCACAACCATCTATACGCATCATTATTCACTCTCTTCCAAGATTTTTCAACACTTTAATCAAAAAAATATTCTAGGGCTACTTCAATTGATGTACATAGTGCTTGGCGTAGAGGGACCAATGTATTTCAACACCCTTACAAGTTTTTAATCAATACACAATGTGTAGAATAAGGAGACATCAACATACACAGGACAAAGGATTTAATGGATAGAGAACAAAGAAATATTTTTAATGGAAAAGAATAACATAGAGCTCACACCACGATTTTCTTACTCAGCTCGATTCAACATTTCATCGAACATTACAAAACTCATGCAACACTCAGAGGAATTGACAAAAATGACAAATTCCAGAGTTGCCAAAAATGGCAGAAGGGAGTTACAGGAGCAAAGGGAAGCTAAAATGGAGTTGGACATGATACTATGTTAGGACAAGAGGTAACTCCACGAATTGAATAGTTTATTGCATTAGTCATATAATGAATTTATACATGAGTGGAGAGACTCTTGGGATTCCAATTCCAAGGTCTCTTGGTTTGATCAAATTCATAACTGACAATATTTACAATAATCCTTTTGGATTAGGGGTCAACAGTAACGATGAACACATTGTATTTCATTTAGGAAAGATATTATATCATTGCGGTCTTAATGTTTCTCCTCTAGGGACCTTCCCAATAGTGTTTTCATGTGATAGTGGAGGGTAATTTAGTTCAAGTATTTTCTTCGTCTTCCCATGTTATGTTTAGGGATAGGAACCCAATTGGCTACTTTATCTTGAATTTATAAGTCTAAGTAGGCTTGTCAACCATCAGTGGTGAAGGCTTCGAGTTAATGAATTTCCTCTTGAATTTCTAGGGGAGTGGAGGAGTGAAAAATGAATGTTGCATCTTGAGCTTGGGCTTGGGCTCGTGGGAAATCTTAAGGACCTCTCCTACCAGACCCCCGTTAGAAATCATCCTCTATTGGGGCATGTTTCACCGAGTTGCAAGGGATAGAGATAAAAATATTACATATAAAACCCAAAAACTAGGGGGATTGTAAACTAGAAAACCAAATATAAGTAAAGCTTAGGGGGACATGATTTTCTAGGGGAGTTTGTGATAGCTTCTAATGAAATGGAAACACTAATGGGAGGAAAAATAAAGGACTTTGGGTAGGGTCCAAAAACCACCAAGAAGCAAAAATATTGAAACCAATTCTCACCCCCACTGTGCTTTGAGCATTACATAGTACCAACAAGCACCAAACATAAGCTAATCATGTAATTGTTGAATTGAGGCTTTTGTGATCCATATCAAGTTTATTGAGAGGGGGTTTTTAGCGAAAATCACATCATCATTCATTTGTCGACATGTTTCGAACCAACAAGTGTGGTTCATCGTCAAGACAAGTTGAAGAACTAGATCATGGATGCATGTTAAATAGAGAGAGTAGATCACCCAACGACTATATTTGACTAGGAAATGACTATAATTGACTAGAAAATGACTATAATTGACTAGGAAATGATTATAATTGACTAGGAAATGGCTATATCTGACTGGGTGACTGGATTGGACCAAGGGATAGGGACAGGGAAAAATTAGTTAATTAATTTATAAGTTAGTTATGTTATATTTATTACCATGTTTGAATAAAAGTAATTTATTGTATTTAACTACCAAGAGTATGAATCAATAATCTATTATTGGACCTTTTTTATTTAAAAAAAAAAGAAAAAAAAAAAACCTATTTAATAGTATATGAAATAATAATAAAATTTTAATAAAAGAGTATTAAAAGGATAACCTATTTAGTTAGTTAAATAACTGAATATGTAGAAATTTCTTCTAATTAAAACTAGGAAAAAACACTGAAGTCATTGAAGAATTATTGAGAAAGAATATAGTTGTTTCTAATTAGTTAGTTAATTCATTATTATCTTTATTAATTATATTGAAGGTGTAATGGGATAATTAGTTCCCATCTTTGAAATCCCTTCATCAATGTTTTGGTAAAAAAGATTTTTATTTATTTATATATTATGTTAATTAAAAATATTTTTATTACTTATTCAAACAAAACCATTTTGTTCTTATTTTTAATCTAGAAGAGAACCAGTAAAATTAAAATTAAATACTAAAAATTGAATAAAAATCAAAGAGTAGAGAAGAATTAAAAAGGAAAACAAAACATCCAGAAGACGAGGGGGAAAAAACAGAGAAGATTGCACTAAAAAAAAAAAAAAGGGGGCAGGGAGCAGGGGGGTGCTAGGATGAAAGAGCAGGGATCCAACAACTGCTAATTTTCTAGCCATCATCCCTATTAAGATTTCTTAACCTTTTTTCAATTTCTATGGCCTCCCTAAACTTTCGTTGATGAAAAGGTGCAATCTTGGCAAAAACACGGGCCTCCTCAATACATATGTGATGCTTAGTATTTTCCGTGTGTTTTTCCAAGGCGGAAGACCGAGTCCTCCCATGTTTTATGTCAGCTGAGTGCTCATGAATCCTTTGATTAATAGAGTGCCCTGTCTCACTAACATAGGGGGTCCCACAGGAATAAGGAATAACAAGACACCTTTCATGTCCTTGAGGTCAATAGGGTCTTTTACCGATCTAAGGGAGCTAAGGATCGCGTTAAGGGGTCTAAAGGTAGAGGGAACATTATTCCTCATGAGGATCCTGGCAATCTTATCAGTGGTCCCCTAGATGAAAGGGAGATGAATCCCTGACACTTGATCCTTAGGGTCTTTCTTGACCCTAGGACTTTTACTGGCTTTAAGGAAAGCTTTTAGACCTTAGTGCCTACTATAACCATTATTAACAAAAAAAGTTAAAGATATGGGCTTTCTCTCTATCAAGGTTCTTTTCATCGAATATTCTTAGCACACAAGTCACAAGTATGTTGAGGACACCCAACTTTTGAGCAGGGAAATGATGGGAGCTGGCATGAAGATACTGCTCAATATGAGTTTTCCTCCTAAACACTTGGTGGGAGAAAGAACCGTCATCATTCTTTGAAATGAGAACATCAAGGAAAGTCAAACACCCATCAACTTCTTGCTCCATAGTGAAATTATGGATGGGGATCGATTGTTGAGATGCTGGAAAAATAGATCCAACTCTTCCTGGCCATGAGATCAGATGACACCATTGTCGTCAATAATCTCTTCCACAGCTTGGGCAAGAGACGGGCTGAGGCCAAAGCTCTGGATTCAAAGTCTTCCATAAAAATATTAGCAACAACCAGGGACAAGGGGGAGCCCATAGGAACCCTGCAGGTCTATTCATAGAATTCACCTTCAAAGCTGAAAAAAGTAGACGTGAGACAAATTTCAACCAAATGAGCAATATTAGGATCGGTTAGGCGGTTGATGACCTCAATTGCCAAGATTGCACCTTTTCATCACCAAAAGTTTAGGGAGGCCATAGAAATTGAAAAAAGGCCAAGCAATCTCCCATAGGGATGATGGCTGGAAAATTAACAGTTGTTGGATCCCTGCCCTTTCATTCTGGCCCCCTGTGCCCCACCCCTTGTGTTGTTCTTTTCAATGAGGTCTTCTATGTTTTCCCCCCCTCGTCTTCTGGATCGCTTGTTTTCCTTTTTATTCCTTCTCTTCTCTTTGATTTTTATTCATTTTTTAGTATTTTATTTTAATTTTACCGGTTCTCTTCTAGATTAAAAATAAGAACAAAATGGTTCTGTTTGAATAAGTAACAAAAATATTTTTAATTAACATAATGTATAAATAAATAAAAATATTTTTACCAAAACATTGATGAAGGGATTTCAAAGATGGGAACTAATTATCCCATTACACCTTTAATATAATTAAATAAAGATAATAATGAATTAACTAACTAATTAGAAACAACTATATTCTTTCTCAATAATTCTTCCATGACTTCAGTCTTTTTTCCAAGTAGTTTTAATTAGAAGAAATGTCTACATATTCAATTATTTAACTAACTAAATAGGTTATCCTTTTAATAATATTTTAATATTTTTTATTATTATTATACTTATTAATATATAAGTTAGTGTTGTTTTTTTAAATAAAAAAGGTCCCTTGGTCCAGTCTAGTCACCTAGTCAGATACAGTCGTTTCCTAGTCAATTATAGTTGTTTCCTAGTCAAATATACTCATTGGGTGATCTGCTCTCTCCATTTAACATGCAGCCATGATCTGGTTCTTCAACTTGACCTGACGACGAACCACCCTTGTTGGTTCGAAATGCATCGACAAATGAATGATGATGTGATTTTTGCTAAAAAACCCTCTCAATAAAATAAGCTAATCATGTAAAGAAGTTGTCAAAGTAGAAGGAATTGAACATAGGAAGTTAGCCAATCCTGGCCAGCCCACTAGGCATGAACCCACATCACCTTGAGGGCGAGTTGATGGTTGTCACCATGGTTTCCACCAGTTCCCTAGAGAGTGCCTCCACAACATTCCTCTGTTTTCTTCCATTGTTGTTACTCAATGTATAGTGCACGTGTTAGAGATACACATACATATAAGCTAAGCCTCCAAAAATACTAGTGCATCCAGATCCATGACCATGGAGATAAGTCATTCCCTCACTAGAGTAGAAACCCATAGTTTGCCACACAACCTAGCCTCACAATGTCCGTTGCACAAAGGAATTATCCCACCTGCACTGAGGGAAAGTCACATACGTAGCAAAAAAACAAGAGACCAAGGTCTCTCAACCCAGAGGACTCAAACAAAGAGTAGTCTATCATGGGATTGAAATATGATAATATTTTTTTGCATATGTGAATCGATGGGGTGGGTTGGTTGGTTGGCTCTGCCCCACTTCTGCCTTCTCCCGCTCACCCCCCCTCCCCCCATTGTCACAAATTCCAACACCCTAATCGAGTGTAATGCAAATAAAATTATTATTCTCATTTCATTACATAATAAGATGTTAAATTCGTAAAAGTGTGAAATATTCTTTCTTTGCTTTGTTTATAGTAATATATTTTGTATGGATTTTTTAAAAAATATAGTTATTTTTTTTTTATTATTATTTTTACTATAAACTTAAGAAAATGATATTTATTTTATTTTTATTTTTAACGGGAATGAGAATTTTGTATTGATATACAAGTTTGTGCATGGATCACAACAAATACATCAGGTTGTACATAACTATATCATCAAAAAAATCATGAACCCTCTTATGAAGAAAAACTACAATTTTTTCAAGGACTCCAAATTGGACAACTAAAAATAAGGTTTTTTCTATTACTATATATTTTGCATTTTTTACTATAAAGTGTATTTCACTTATATTATTAAAGTGAATCAATATTTATTTTAATTATTTTGGTGGCATAACTCTCATTTAAAAATCAACTTCATTGTAAAAGTTATTCCCATTTATTTTATAAAAGTGATTTTTTTTTTTCTTCCATTCAGATTTTGGAATCATATTATTTGCATATTTTGATGCAAGCCGTACCGGGTTTAGTGAATTCGCGGAGCGAGTAGTAAGTGTGGAGTCTTGAAGAAAGTGACGTTCACAAGCCTCAAGCTAGAAGTGACACTACCAGATGATTTGGATTGTGGTTGAACTGCGTAGAACTGGAGCATGGAGTTGTCTTTACCTGAAACAAGTTTGCAAGCATGGATCTATAGAAAATTCAAAAGAACATAGATCTGTAATAAGAAATTTATGGCTTCAAAGTTGGTAAATATTTTTAGTTGGTAAATATTTTTAGTTGTTGTCTCATTGGCAAAATCAATCATTGGCAATTGGCACTAGTGTGAATAAAATTAGCTGGAAAAGGGAAGCTTGCGTAAGAAATTGTTAATATTTCTTATTGTATGTACTACGTGGGGCACAAGATAGAATTAATTAGGCTTCACAGCAGAGCCACCTATATTTATATTTTTTTTTTTCAATAAGGAAAAAACATACTTTCTTTCATTAATAAAACATACTTTCTTTCATTAATAAAAGATAATTACATATCCATGGATTTCCATCCCGTTCATCCCCAAAAAAAAACTTGCTCATCACTATTATCTTTTTCATCTAATGTTTTGTTTTCACCTTTGCTTTCATGCTTTTATTTTCCATTTTCACTTGTGCTTTCATGCTTTTATCATTGGCTATTAGACATTACTGAATAATCAGAAAACTAATACATTCTTCTATGATTTTCATATATTTGCGATATGTATCTTATATAAAATAAGCTAATAACTCAATAGTTACAAAACAATAGAAAGTAAACACCACCATTCTTTCAAATCTGGATTGACTATGTACGCTAAAATTTTCCTTTTTCATAGACTAAGAAGTTGATCAAGCCACGTTCTAATCTGAAACTTTCTTTGGATAAGTTGTCTGCCACTAGATTGTCCTCTCTGTATATGTGTCCGGAAAAAATACTTTTAGATTCCTTAATCAACTTCTACTTCTTTGTCTTGTACATCTAGCTCAAGAGTGTGAAAGACACAAGCAACTTCTTCTCATTAACGTAGTTTGTAATAACCTTAGAATCTCCATAGTCATCAATCTCTTGTACGACTAACCATATCTCACAAAAAAGGACCCCCCATAATGCAAGAAGTTATGCTATAGTGTTGGTACAATTGCCATTGTACCATTTGAATTGAAAAAAGTCTCCAAGCCTCAAAACAATGTACATACCACATCCACATGAACCAGAAGAAGAGGACCCATCAAAAAGCTTACTAGGTATTTTTCCCAAAAAAATTTAAAACAAAAACTTCTTTTTGGAGCCATCTCCATCGATGGGCCGATTTCTAAATAGTATATCAAAACCTTTATAATAGTGTTCCTCACATATGGCATAGAATGATAAAAACTAAGCATTTCTAACCTTCTATATTCCCCACATGGCATAGAAGGACATGACCTTGTATTCCTTATATTCTATGAACCATTGGGAAAGGCACTTCTCAATGGAAGATCTATCCCAGGAGGCATTTAAATTAAGCACATGTAGTACCCCTATCCAAACAGATGAAACAAAAGGACACAGAAGAAATAGTTGAACCACATATTTTGTATTCTCACAGCAAAGTTTGCACCTATTAGGACCTTGAAAACCTTTTTTCATCAGATTATCCCATATAAGGATTTTATTGGGAAAAACGAACTAAATAAAACATTTTAGCTTCTGTGGGACATCCCACTTCCAAACCTTTTGGAAACTGTTGTCGCTACTACAATACCATCCAAAATTTTGACCTACATCCAAATTTTAGAGCCTACTCTAACCTTGAAAGTTGTCATTCCTAGTGGTATGATTTATTCCATGTAAATTCTCTAGGTTTTTTGGTCCCTTTTATAAGAAAAAAAAGTGTCATCTTTTGGCATGGGAAGTGTCACACATTATGAAGGAAATGTTCAAATTTACTTCAAAAGGTGACTTTGGTACTAATGGGTCATATCTATCATACAAACATATATTTGAATAGTTCCCAGAGTTTTATGCACTATTGTACTTGTGTCATCATTGTCATTGCAAAGTATATCTTAAGTGTCACACTTGGAGGAGATTGTTGTTGTGTTGTCAAATGAAGGGGATCATGTTGTTTATGAGTGTTGAGTTTTCTATGTTGTGTCTTTAATGGTTTTGAGTGTGTGATTATGTTCAAGTCCTACCTTAGTTTCATTTCTGCCTCACTAATCCCACACTTAGTCAAATTCTGAAAGTTTCATGCTCAACCAACCTAAGTTCATTGCGCCCCTCTCAATCGTGCATTGTAAAGTTTCAAGCATAAACACTACATCCATGCCTATGTAACTGTGAATTGTGGAGTTGGAAGCATCTATAATGCATCCCTTCTTATGGAACTGCAAAATGTGCAATCAGTGCCTCCCAAACTACACATTGCATAGTCACAATGCTCAATCGTGGCCTCCCGACCTCCAGAACTACACAATATTGCCTCCTATCTAGTCCTTTTCTGCACATTGCACAATCCCAATCTATAGTCTGCCCCCTTGGCTACTTGAAATGTGCAACTACGCAATCCAGTTTCCTATTCTCCCTCCAAAACTACGCATTGTGCAATTACAATAGGCAAGTCAGCCTCATGTGACCCCCAACTATGCAACCTTGTCTCTGGGGCCTCCAAACTATGCATTGCACAACCACAAGCATCACTACCTCACTCATGGCCTCTAGAACTACGTAATTCTTGATCCTTCCTCCCTGTCTATTACCTAGATCCAACTCAATCAACAATTTTCATGATACAAGTTAGACTAGGTGGTTTTCATACTGATGTCATCTTGTCATGAGTTGATTTCATTTGCAGGTATTATATATTGACATGACAAGATGATACTAGGAAAAGATGAGAAGGATATTTTGCCATAAGACACTTGGGAAGTTGTGAAGACAAGATGATCATTGAACAAGAAGATGAAGGGACACTAGATTGCGAGAAAAGCTAAAAGATCAAGATCATAGTGAAGAATCCCTATTCTCAACCCTTTGGAGGAGGAAGAGGAAGACCATGCAACATCTTTCATGAAGACATAAAGATAGTAGCAAGAGAAGAGTGGCTTGACATTGCCACATCATTAGCAAGTCCATGTCATCAGTGTCAAATTCAAGTCATGTCTTTTCAAAGTGTCACTTCAAGGTGTCATATGAGTCATCGTGTGCCACATCATTTGTGGATGTAATTATGTAATTTCAATAAATGAGAAATGTAAAGTGGAATTCTAAGAGTCATCTATAAAATGTGAAGATTCATATAGAAGTCAAAGAATCTCATGAGAATTCGAAAAGTCATGAGGGGAGTCCAAGAGTCATAGGGGAGGTGGAGAGTCACCCCATTTGTTATACATACACCTCATGGCTCAAGCAAAAGACTTTTCACCTTAGCTCCTCTAACTAGGCATTAGAGAGGAATATAGTTCTTTTGAGGAGCAATTGGTAGCTCTAATGCTCCACGATTGGAGCTAGTGGTGTTCTATTAGATAAATTTTGAGGTCTAAAATGGGCTTCCTAAGGAATATTATAAAATAATAGTGGAAATAATAAAATAAGATTAGATTACATCATCAAATTTTAGAAGTAAAAAAAACTACTTTTCAACTCGTATTTTCAACTTATCCCAGTAAGGTTTTACTCAAATTTCAAGAGAAGGCACTCATTGTATGCATAATTTAATTGCTCATCCAAGAAGTACCCATGTTTCATACTTTCGATGAAGCCTATTACATAAAAAAATTATAAATACATGAAAAGATGTGATTGAAATCACATTTTTTCATGTATTTATCACTTTTTATGTTGCAAGGTCCATCAAAAGTATGCAACATACATATTCTCTGGATGAGGAATTAAACTCTGCATCCAAAAAGTGATCCTACTCGAAATTTGAGTAAAACTGTAGGGAGATAAGTTCAAAATATGAGTTGAAAAGATAGTTTTTTTTTTTACTCCAAAAATGGTGAATCATCCCCCATGGTTGACATGATCATATTGAATCCTGTGGGTTCTTATAAAGTTGAGTTTGAGTGTATATTTTTGTTTTGAGGCCCATTTTTGACCTTGGATTTTCTTTAGTGATTATATCGATGTATCTTGGAACTTTCGCTTAATACTTGAATCTCATTGAGCCAAATACTTTCATGCCTATGTCGTAAATGTTGTATGACTATTATTTAAATGTTTGTGATATATGTTGTTTTCATTTGTACTAAGGAAATTGAACTATTTTAGTGGCTTTAGTGCTTATCTTGTTGAAGGCGTGTTGTACTTGTTTTAATGATCGTTACTTCTATGTGAAATATTTCACTAGTTGATTAACGATTCTTTCATATATATGATTGTGTTGGAAATAATGAGAGGGGGGTGAATCAATGTAGAAAATCTAATATAGGTTAACCCGATAATGCAATATAAATCAAAGTAGAATATTATAACCTACTTCTACTATCAATTTGCGGAAGCTTAAAGATTGAGCTGAACAATATAACCAGAATAAGAAGAATCAATCGCACAATACACATGCAAATACATTGGGGAAATCCTCAGCAAAAAACCCCACACTATTGTATTATCATACATGTTGGAAATACATAGGAATTATACAAAGCCTTAGCTCTCATAGCTAGTGAGCTCTCAGTACAATCCTCACAGATGCTCACAGGCAATCTTGGCTTCTCTCCAGCTTTCCTTTCTACCCTCCAAGCTCCTATTTCCTTCTGTTGTTCCTTGTGGATGATTTTCCTTCAACCAAGTGGATGATTGCTTACCAAGTGGATGATCAAGCCTCCAAAACTATGCAATCTTCAAGGATGATGCCTTGACTGCATGCATGAGTTTTCTTTATAAGAAAACACATGCAACTAATAGTACATTGTCCTTGACATTTAAATCAACTGTGTCTTTCTCATAATATACATGCATGAGTTTATGATGAGGGAATCTTCAGTTAATTGGGGTGGCACTAGTTGAGTGCATGCATGCATCAACTGAATTTTAACTCTCTATTAGTTCCTCAAACAGTTTGGAACTAATTTAACTGGACTTAACTCAGTAAATTTAGTTAGCTAATTACTACTCAAATATAAATTAATCTTATCTCCTTAATTTAAGGGATAACTCTTGCATGACTTCAGAAATACTTCTAACTTGAATTTTTCCAACTAATTAATTAAAATCGAATTAATTAATTATTTCGAAGTAGTTGTTAAGACTAAATTCGATTTTAATTCACAATATAATTCAAGAACAAATTAAATTGGAATATTCTTGTTGCCATATTTCAACACTCCCTCTCAACAAGAAAGGGATTATCTGCTACCCCAATCTTGTTTCTATGGAACTTGAATTTACACTTTGACAATGCTTTTGTCAAAATGTCAGCATCTTGCTCCTCTGTCGAAATATATTGCAACAACATGATCCTCCTCGCTACACAATATTTGAGATGATGATACCAGATGTTGATGTGCTTAAACCTATCATGAAATATTGGATTCTCAGAGAGTTTGATACAACTCTAATTATCACAATAGATCACAGTTGGATCCTGTTGTGGCCACCAACAACCCCCCTCCTTCTTTAGTATTAGCAATAACATAAAACAAGTGAGGACCCTTAGTAAAAAATTCAAAAAAAAATTGTATTGTACTCCTTAAAAATATATCGCATTGCGAGAAGAGAGTAGAACATTTCTTTATTAGCACAACAAAAACTGCGAAAAAGCAATGCGAAATTCATCGCATCGCATACATTAAGAAGTGCCCATAAATGAAGATCTTAAGAAATCTCCGATGTCCGATATACGACATCACATGTCGCAACATCGCATAAACAACACACAATGATTTAACACGATCTGCGATCTTGCGATAAACGTGATGCTGCGATGCTACAATCTGTGATCTGCGATCTGCGATGTCACAATCTTGACAAAATGTGATAACGCGATAACGTAATGCAAGTCGCAGAAATCGCCCATCGCAAATTTTCCTCGGCTCAGCATTCAAGAAAAGCTGTCAGTAAACCAAAAAGTTGGATGCGCACCTTAAAGAAAATTAATGAATGTTCACCAAAGTGTTAATGAAGGACAGTTTTTTGTTTATTGAAGAGTTAGTTCACAATGGGTGGCATTATTTTATACATTCGTAGAGCTTAGAGCTTTCATGTCAATATTTATTGTCATTACTCTTTTCCTTTGCGTGAACTGCAAGAATGAAAAATAGGAAACATCTAAAGAAAAAGGGAAAGCGTCAATGCTCGGAGACAGAGAAGAGATGCCCTCATAAACAGATACCGCATGCAACGGAACCACAGATTCCAGAGCATTTCTGAACAGATGCTGACATTAGTAGCCGACTCAACACTCAAGGTCAAAAGCTCACAAAAGGAGCATGTTTACAAAAAATCCTGAAGCTTATACCCAGTAAAGGAAAAGGTGCTAAAGGCGAAAAACGCACCAAAAAGGCCCGGATCAAAGAACAGAGGCAGTTTTTGATGTGCTAAGAAAATTGTTCAGAAAGCAAGGTCCCTAACTTGCTTAGTCATTCGCAAGTCCAAAAATCAAGATAGCAAAGGCAGAAGCAATTTGAGGGAAATTTTGGTCAATACCAAGTATATACGCAGTTAACTCACCCAGCCAAAGGATGATTCCCAAGAATATCTTCTAGTTTAATAAAAAATGGTGCCACCACTTGCCATTTTTGTTTGCTTAACTCAAACAAAAGCGGGAGGCAACCAGCTGACTCTTGTCAGGCAAATGTTGAATTCTTGCAACATTCAGTAGCAAAAGCAGAAATAGTTAGGAATTAGATTCGATTTTTTAGAAATAAGTTTGCTTGGAAAAAGGGCGGTCATTTAAACTGTATCTTAAATTTATGTAATTAAGTTATTTAGTTAGCAGTATTTAAACCCTTCTCATGCATTTAGAGAAGGGTCCAGAAATTTGTTAAAAACTTGTCCTCAGAACATGCACTTTTTCATCCTCAGAGGAGGTTTTGATGAATGAAAGATCAAGATTTATTCATGTTTGCATTTGATATCTTCTACTGATGTTGCACTTCTGTACTCTTAGTAGATATTAGAACAAGGAGAGATAAATCATTGTTGCTTGAAGCTTATGAGTAGGACCAGTCATAAATGGCACTTTTATCTCTTGACCATTTCTGCTTATATTCTTAAAGTAATATACAGTTTTTAGATGTTTATATGTTATTACATGAATGTTTGTGTTACCATTTGGCACTTTTTTACGGTGGAGCCATTTATTTATGTTTAATATGTGAATGACTTATTATGTGATATGTTGTTCACAACTGTTTTGCCTAACTTTTTATGCAAAGTGGTTCATCTTAATTGATTTCCATTCTTATAATCGCTTAATGATCTTTATTATCGGTTATTATTTGAAATCTCTTTAGATCACATAATAGAATAATTACATCCCGGGTTAGCATAGATTAGATGTGTTGTTTTCATTAGATTACAATAGCATAGAGTTAGATTAAAGTAGTTTAGATGGGAACTTTTAGAATCTGCAACATCCGATCCTGCACACACACACACCCTTAGATTGGGAAACTAGTCCCATTTTCCCCAGTTGGACCCGCTATACCAAACGGATAAGGAGTTGTCAACCACCCACACCTCCATTCCAAACCATCATCCATCCGTCTACCGGAACTCCCACAACCCCTCTTCAATCATCTAGGATCATAGTATCCTTATCTTCCCAGCCACGGGGATCATCTTCTGCACTTTCCTCTAATAGCAGCTCAACGATGGCCCAGTCTCCATGGAACAACCCTGGAGAAATTTTAATGCCTACCCCCTTGAGTCCAATACCAGCACATCCTGAGAAATGGCTGCCCAAATTCAATCCAAAAGCAGGCATGCTAGTAGAAGAACACATAAACAATTTCATGCTTTATATCAATCTCAACGAAGTTACTAATGAAGACGTTGTTGTTCAGCTTTTTCCCTATACACTGCAAGGGACAACCAGGTCATGGTACTTTTCACTACCCTCCGGGTCTATCACAAGTTGGGATACCTTCCAGAATCAATTCCTTACCAAGTTCGGTGATGACAGATCAACGACAACGTTAATCAATGACCTATCCAATCTTAAAGACGAAGCTAAAAAGCCTATCAAAGATTTCAATTTACAGTTCAATAAAATTCTCAACAAAATTCCCACTACTTCCCAACCCAGCAAAGAAGTACGATGTGAATGGTATATTACTGCTTTACCATCAAACACAGCAATCTTCGTGGATAGAGCAAATAAAGCAACCTTAGTTGAAAACATGACAGAGGCGATAATAGTAGAGAAACGCGTAATAGCCCTGGAAAAGAGATCCGTGGTAGAGGAACGCAAATCTAAAAAAGTCACTTTCAAAGAAGACTCCAAAAAGAAACAAGCAAAAGTCCCTTTCAATTTGGAAGGATTGCAGAAAGTTTTAAAGACCATGTCTAATGAGATGGTTGACATAAAAAAACAAGTAGCAGAAGCTTCTTCAAAAAAGCCCTACAGAGCTTTTAAAAGAGGTCCTTCGACGGATGCAAAACCACCCAATGCCATTTCAAATGCTGAATCCGAGGAAGAGGAAGAAGAAGAAAGTGCCATTGAAGGGCAGACTGATGACGAAGAAGTTGTGGAATTACAAGGAATGTGGGATTTCATCCTCCCACAAGAAGAAGATCAAGAAGTATTTCCAGTTAGCAGACGAAGCAAAAATCAGCTTGATCCTCCGCAAACTACCTCTGAGCAGAAGAGCGCAAGTCCTCCAACAAAAGATAAAGTCGCAACAAAGAAAACGACCACTAAAGCGACCCAATCTAGCCTAGTCCAAGCAGATCAAACAACTCCATCAAAAACACTGATAGTATCGGATGAAATGGAGTACAATATCATTGATGACATGAAAAAGACTAGGGCTAATATTACCCTTTACGAATTGAGCAAATTGAAACATCAACAGAAGATAATGACGAAAGAAATACATGTCATGCCTATTTCATCTTTGCCTACCGCTGTACTCTCTCAAGCTTCCCACAACATGGGAGGACCTCCAACTAGCGCGATCAATAAGATTGATCCAAATGACATCACCTTAATTGGAGGAAGATCAAGATCTCACACTCCCCTGTTTCTTCTCACTTATGAAATTTTCAACAAAAATGTGCACAATTGTTTGGTAGATTCTGGTGCTTCATCGAATATTTTACCCAGATCAATATGTGCCAAGTTAAATGTTCAACCACAAAAATCCATAGTGCACATAGTTCAACTTGATCAATCTCAAGTCGAAGTGATTGGTGAACTTAATCAAGTAACCATAAGATTGACATCCAATCCAAAGATATGTCAGGTTATTGACATTCTAGTGGCTGATATCCCAGAATTCTATGGCCTAATTCTTAGCAGAGATTGGTCTGAAAAACTCCATGGATACTTCACAACCGACTGGTCGCACATGTGGTTACCCTACAATGGTAAACCAAATCAAATAAAGGTTGAATGAGAGTTACACCAGAAGTACATAGTAACGGAATTAGAGGGAGAAAATGAAACAGTAGCGTATAACAGCAGTATCATAGGAAATTACTCGGTAGATTCTTTTCTCGGCAATTTCAATGCTACACATCACCCTACTTGGAAAATTCAGTTTTGTCCCAAGTCGAAAATTTTTCCCAAACTGATAGTTCAAAGTGTGTTAATTTTTTAGATAAACCTGTGAATACATCTTTGTTTTGGAAATTATATTTTGATGGCTCTAAATCTAAGGAAGGAGCAGGAGCAAGATGCGTTCTGATTAGTCCAGAAGGAAATAAGACCATGCTTACGTGCAGACTCGAATTCGATTGCACAAACAATTCAGCAGAATACGAGGCCTTGGTGTAAGGTCTGTACAAAGCAATCGGGTTGAACGTCAAGTATCTTCAAGTCTTCGGAGACTCTGAGATTGTCGTCAAACAGGTACATAACACTATACATTGCTTATCAGGTCATTTAAAACACCATCAATCTTTAGTACAAGATCTGACTGAGCATTTCATAGCATTTAATATTTCTTCAATCCCAAGACTCCAAAACGCGAACGCAGTCCTTTTGGCTAACGTAGCCTCTAAGCTTATTCCCTCCGAAGATTTTAGTCCAAATAGATTCTTAATAGAATTAATCTTTAGACCATCCATCCCTGACAACATTACAAATTGGAAAGTATTCAATGACGATCCTGATATTGTAAATTTCCTCACTTCTGAAGGATCCTACTCCAATCAAATAATTGACGAGGACCATCACAATCGACAAATACAACAAAATAGCACTGATAATGCTATACCTAAATCGGTGGTTAAGTTAGAAGACTTATATGATTTGAAAAATCGGTTTAAAAGGTCTACCAATTCAAAGCTCTATAGTCCAACCCTGAACTACGAATTAGTAAACCTAGGAACCAATGATAAACCACAAAACGTTAACCTAGGCCTCGACCTAGCCCCTGAAGAAAAACTAGCGTATATTCGTCTTTTGAGACAATATAAAAATGTTTTTTCCTGGAATTATGATGAACTGAAGACATACGACACTTCTATCATTCAGCATACTATTCCTATGATCAATAACGAAAAACATGTCCAACAAAAACTGAGAAAGATCCACCCCAATTTAGAAAATTAGATAAAAACTGAGCTAAATAAGTTATTAAAAGCCAAAATAATTTTCCCCATCAGACATTCCAAATGGGTCTCCAATATGGTACCCGTTAGAAAGAAAACGGAGATATTAGAATCTGTATTGATTTTCGGAATCTTAACAAAGCTTGTCAAAAAGACAATTTTCCTCTTCCACCTATGGAACAAATACTACAGGCAGTAGCAGGCTCAGAATTGATGACTTTCTTGGATGGATTTTCAGGATATAATCAAGTGCTGGTACGTCCCGATGATCAGTTGAAAACCACATTTAAGAACTAAATGGGGCACATACGCATATCGGAAGATGCCATTTGGTTTGATTAATGCTGGCGCTACATTTCAGAGAGCCATGGACATCGCATTCAAAGGTTTAGTCAATAAGTCTGTAGTAATTTATTTGGATGATATAACAGTGTACTCCAAGAAGCAAAGCGACCATCTCAAAGACTTAAAACAAATCTTTCAACGATGTTTAAGGTATGGATTTCACTTAACCCAAGAAATATGTTTTCGCATTAAGTGAAGGAAAACTTCTAGGATTCATAGTGTCAAAATCCGGTATTCACATTGATCCTGACAGAATCAAAGAAATTTCTGAAATATCCCTTCCTCATAATAAAAAGGCCATGCAATCTTTCCTTGGTCAAATCAATTTTTTAAAGAGCTTTGTCCCAGATTTTTCACGAATTGTGTCTCCTTTGCAAAACATGATTAAAAAGAATTCAAATTTTAAATGGGGTCAAGATGAACATGAAGCATTCAACATGATCAAACAAGCTATTATTAATGCTCCATCTTTAACAACCCCGAATTTTTCAGAATCTTTTATTTTATACACATTTGCCTCAGAGAAATCATATGTCGCAATTCTAACTCAAGCAAATTAAGAAAAAGCGGAAGCCCCAATTGTGTTTTTTAGCTCAAATTTACAAGGTGTTGAACTCAATTATCTAGACGTGGAGAAGGCCTATGCTGTTTTCAAAGCAATCAAATATTTCAGACCTTTCTTACTTAAAACCCGTACTAAGATCATAGTATCGTTTCCAGCGGTAAGAAATCTTCTAGTACAGAAGGATGTGGGTGAGAAAAGGGCCAGTTGGATCACTTTTTTACAGGAATACGACCTTGAAATCAAACCAGCAAACATTGTAAGAGGTCAAGGCTTCTGCAAAATGTTGGCTGGAGCATCGCAAATTTATGAAAATTCATCTGAAGAGGTAAAAATGTGTCAAGTAAGCCTAAATGATGCAGAATCATTGTATGCTGACATCATTTATTTTCTTAAGAACGGGTATGTTCCATCACACCTGGATCACACTAAAAAAAGAGCTCTGAGGTTGAAAGCTAAACAATATCAGCTCATAAATGATGTTCTTTTTAGAAAGAATTATGATTATGTTCTTCTTAGATGTCTTGAAAAAACTGAAGCCGAAAAAGTTTTGCAGGAACTCCACGACGGACCAGCAGGCGGACACTATGCTGGAGACGCTACTGCACATAAAATCTTACGTGCAGTATATTACTGGCTTACGTTGTTCAAAGACTCACACAGTTACGTGAGAAAATGTCAAGTCTGCCAAACTACTACTGGAAGACAAAAGAAATCGTCCCTGCCACTACAGCCGGTAAACATCGAGCAACCGTTCACTCAGTGGAACTTCTGCTTTTAAAGAAATCTTCGGGGCAGGCTTGTCAAAAATGGCACGGTAAATAGGCAACATAAAACCATTACAAATTTGATACAGGTGGTCCTTATAGTGTGCTTTCCATATCTTTTGGTGATAAATGTGAATTGGCATGGGTCTTATGGAGTCCATCTCCACCCCAGTACAGGGAATTCAGAGTTGAAACAAAGAGTATATAAAATATAAGCACTAAAATAAAACGGAGGAATAGACCTATCAGTCACGCGAGTTTTATTTCTAAACTCAAGAATTGCAATGGCTAGTTTATCTAACAATATATTTCCCCAATCCATTATCTCACGGTTAACTGTTGCTTCCATTAAAGGAACCATTTCAATAGTGAATTTTGCATAATCATGTAATCCCCAAATCCTACACAGCATTGCCCCGGCGTAACAGTAAGGAGAACATAATGAATCTACAGAGTACTTACCTGAAGATTCATGTTGGTGCCTTGCTGGATTCTGTCTCCATTCCCGAATTGGGGCTGATTCAGTTTCATTCTCACTTGTGAACTTCTCAAGAAATGCTTTATTGTATTTCTTTTGTGATTCAGGCAAGTGATACATTTTTCTTAAATCGTCAGGTTGGAATGAGCCGAAGACTCTTCCGTCGACTGTGCAGAATGTTCTATTCATAAAATGGATTTCCTCTACTGCCCATCGCACTACATCTGTATACAGAAGAATTTTTTTCTCGAGCTGCTATTCGGTGTAGATATGAGTCAGCTAAGTCCTTCATGGAAGCCTCTGATTTTCTAGTTGAATCTGCAGTAGCTTGCACCGATACCGTTTCAGGCTCTTCTGCTTCAATTAGATTATATATGCTTTGCCAGCTTGTGTTTCCGAGGCCAAGACACGTAGTGTCTGAAATCAATCCCTTCTTGCTTGGTCTTGGATCAGTGGTAGATTGCCTTGTTACTGCAGGAGCTGATGCTGCCGCAAATCTCTTGGATTTCTTTCCCATTTGGCTTGAACTTGTTGTTTCGGCGGAGCTTTGCGCGAGGAATAAAATGAACGTAATACAAAGAATAGGTGGTGCGAGCCAATATGAAAGATTTATATCAATTAACAAATGAAATATTAAAATAATGTTGCCGCAGATACAATCTCAGTGGAGATCTCGGCATAACTGCTTCATTAATTGGCCACTTTAACCTGTCAATCATTTTAAATACCCATCATATCGTTTATATTCTGAATGATTCATTCAAGCGTGGCTTGAGTTTTTTGGGGGATAATCGCAAGTAAATCACTATCGGGAACGGGAAGGCTTTTAATAATAATCTAAAATAATGCATGCAAGCCTTTTCAATCTTTTTTGAAACTCGCGCCTTGCTTTATCGGATCGCAATCGGAGAAATGCTTGTGTAGTAATAGTTATGTCATTGCAAAATCCCCGATACCCGATGGCGATACACCTTATCGCATCGGGAGGTTTTAAAGGTGTCTTAACATGAGGTGCGCTACATCCCCCGATTGCCGATAGCGATATCACATCGGAGAAATAGTGGGAGGGCCATTTGTTATACTTGCTTGCCTTTCCCGATAATCAATAGTTATTCACTTTTCGGATCGGGGTAAACCAATGGGTCTTTGCATTATGTATTCCTTGTTGTTGCAATATGCGATCTTGTGATCGCTTTATCGCAATAATAAAGAATTATATATTTATTTCATAAGACCGATTCATATTTGTTCAAAAGGTTTATAATATATCGTTTTCTTTGGACCTTTTGATGAAGGATGAGTTGATACCAGTTTTATTCACACATCTCTATCTAAAAGGGACCCATTTCATATTATAGTTAAAAGGAAAACTTTTATGAAATGGGGGATTGTTGTATAGCACAACACCACCCTGTGTGGATTATAGTAGTGGGCTTTGATGCTTCTTCGGAAGCAGTTATCTATTGATAAAAATATCGAAATATGCATATGCATCTACAAAATGTAATTTCTTTCTTATTAATGAAAATACGAATTTTTCCATGGGGAAAAAAATGCTCCAGCTTGTTGTTCTTCAAAGTATGGAGGGAAATACTTCACGCAGAATCTTTCCTCGAATAATTCCCAAGGGACATTATCCATTGTGAGGTGTAGTTGTTTTCCCAGATTTCCCCACCAAATCAAGGCACTTTCTTTTAATTGAAATACAACAATTTTCGTTTTTGCAGAAGAAGAGTATTCTCTTAATTTAAAAAATCTGTTCATTCCTTCTAACCATGCCTCAGCATGTTCTCCAGCTCGACCTCCTGAAAATTCTGGGAGTTTAATTTTCTGAAGCTCCCTAGAAATATCTTCCTTTGATCTCTTTTACTCAAAATTCTCTGGTTCCGCTGAATTGGTTGCTAAGGGTTGATATTCTTCTTTGGTCTTAGCCATTGTTGACCCTTTTAATGTTTCCAATAATGCTTCCAATGAGTTCATTATCACAATCAACTCCGGTGCTGGAGCGATCAGTATTGACGATGGTCTCGATGGAGGAGATGATGATGATGGTGACTAGGGAGATAGTGATTAACAACGATGGTGACATTAATGATGGTGATGCTACCCGATCACGTCTTCATCGCTCATATGTCCTTACCATCGTAATGTTTCCTGTATACATAATAAAATTTGTAAAAAATTGATGTATACATTCAGATTTAACATGGTTTTTTTTTAGGTGTGGCTTTTATTGGTTTTATTTAAAATTTATTTTGCAAATTTAATAGAATTATTAGAAAATTATATTTGAGTACTCAATATTCTTTACTTTAACTTTAAAGTGTATGTTAAAAATATTAAAAGCATATGTATATTAAAATATTGTATCACCAGCTGTAGAAATAGTTTGAGAATTAGTGGAGAATGTTTTCACTAAGAGAATGAGTGTTATGAGAGAAACTTAGAAACATTTTATTTTATACATAGTTAGGCATAAATATTTTTATTTATACAATGATTAAATTTAAAAAATACATAACAACCTCTTATATTTTCTAATAACTCTAGTTCGAATTAATTCGAATAAAACACAACTTCAAGAGTGGTCAACTTATCGATGTATAGAACAATAGTAAGTTAATGCTGAAGGTGACTAGCATTACTTTACTAATGTTGTAATGTATGGACATGTATTTGTAAATAAATATCTTTATTAATTAACATATTGTTTGGTTTCGCAGGGGAATATCTCTATTAAATACTATATAGCTTTGTAAATATGGTTTTCCCAATAATTTAGTGACATAACGGTACTGAAAATAAGGCTTTTTACTGGCATAGTGTTAAATCTGCTTTTAAAACCCACCCATTCTCATCACAAAGATGGGTCAAATGTGTATATACGGTGGGGAGGCAGTTCAAAACCCTCGCCCAACATCTCCATCGAGTTACCATATATTTCCTATAATATTACATAGCGGCATCTATTAATATTTGTGGGATATGATATATATTTTGATCGCATATATATTGTTGGTGCTTGTTTAATCTTAATTACTAATTTTGAAAAATTCATTTATTTTATTTCTAAAGCTTCTTTTCATTTTAGGCTACCTGTAATATCCTACGGTCACAATATATGTAAATGTTAAATATTACTTTTTAAATTCATGCATACAGGTTGATCTGACAACTATTAAGCAACAATATTATGAGAATTTCTCAGGGCAACAGGCAATCATAAAACAGTGTGATGCTAATGCTAATATTCGTGTATCTAAATCCATAGCTACAGTGCGTACTTTGACTTTGGTTATGTTATGGTTTAATAGGAATCATATATAATATATATTACATGATATAATATAACCAACGTTGATACTAAATATTTTATATGAGGTATATCATATATTTTATATAACCGCACCCGCATTAAAATATTTTAAGAACTGTAAATAATTTAATATATGGTTACGATATAAATTAAAGTCCAATTCTAGTGGTTTCTGACACCTAATTCAACACTTGACACCTTAACTCATCGCTTAATCACCTTGATTCATCGTTTGACACCTGAATTCAAATAAAATTATTTCCTGAGCGACGATAACCAAGTTTGATACGCGCGTCTCCACTATATCACGCCTGCATGATGCGGTGAGGGTATATTCATTAAGTTAATTCCCTTTTAGATTTGCTTGCCATTATTTATTGAATCTAATGGCCAAACTACTATGTTCTGGATACGCTGAAATTACGAAATTGTTGGACATAGAATTTGGGCAAGGTTTTGGATACATGTTGAGCACAAATCTGCATATAGGCCACGAATATGCCTACATATTGAAGAAGGTTTGAACCCCTGTAGGAGTGTTGAGCGGTTTTCATATTTTGCCTAGCAGAATAAGCTTGGTATATCTGTTTGGTTTTGAAAAGTGTTACAGCTGAAAAGTGAAGGCACAGATCCATCCATCCACTATTACTATTATTACTAATGGCAAGCTCTCTTGCAGGCCTTGTTTCGGTTCTGAAGTCCATGTTCATTAAGAAAACTGACTCTACAAGAATTTACAAAAAAAAATGGAGCCAATAGAGAGCATGAAGGCAGAAGCACAGAGCAGGCGTGCACAAAAGTTGATCGATAAAACCCTCCAATCCATTGATAAACCCGCTGAGAAACGGAGGAGTGTTAAATTGTAAAGTAATTTTCTTTGCAATTTATGTTAAGTAGTCAGTTTTATATAAAATATAGCAAAGATGTGGCAAAATTATATGATTGTCTTAATATTATAAGAAATTATATGATTGTCTTAATTTATAAGATTCCATAAAAGTTAATTCAGCGGCAGTCAAATTCCCAACAGAGATTACATTGATTGTAATCGTCCTAACGAAATGTGTTCCGGACCATGCAACTTGTTTACAATTTTTTTTTCATATAATTCTATGCACTTACGTTTTACTATATATACATCCAACGACCAATAAAATTAAATGTTTCCATGGATTGTTTGTTGTAAAGCATTATGTTTCCATGCTCATTTAGTTTAATTAACACAATTTCTTCACATATATTTGTCATCAAGGTAGATTTAATATTTTAGAAACTTTATGAAAAATGATATTTTATGCAATATTCACCCAATTTGTGATAGCCACTTATTGTGTTCTTTTTGCACTCCATCGACGTCATTTGTCCATATCTTGCCACCATATGCATTGAACCAGTTCGGTATCTGTGTTTGGAACTAGGTGTTAGAGAGTATTTGGTATGGGGTTCCCATTCCCCCTTCGAGCGGACCAAAAGGCGAACACCAACTTTCTTGTTAACGACATTAAAATGGCGATCAGAATTCAGCGGCAAACAGATGGGATCATGGTGAATGAGGAAGTTGTGAAAGCGGCCAGGGAAGTGATGGAAGGAGAAAATGCAAACCTAAAAACAGTCTTCCGCCATGATCCCAATCCTCCTCCTCTTCTTCTTGTGGATGGGCATCTGCTTTCTCCTCTGACACAAACACTTGCGCCATATTTAAGGGCAGAAATCTCCTTAAGATACAGCACAGAAGATAAGGGTATACTAAGGAGGTTTGAGCAGGAAGTAACAACGATGTTCAGGAAGAATGACCGTCTAAAGCCATTTGCAAAGACTGACTCCGTTACACAGAACAATGATGAGGAGTTGGCAACCGAATACTTAGTTGGAATCCTTTTGTTGGAAAAATTCGGGAGTGGTTCAAGTGATGCAACCAATTCAATATTTAATGATCTGAGTTTGTTCTTCAAACTAAACAAGTAGTCCTCAGTTAGCTAAGCGAATGAATTTAATGAAAACTCAGAGTAGACTTTTCATTGAATCACAGCATAAAGATTCAATTCTCAGTGGATAGTTAATTGTGGTTCTCACTCTTTGCTTCCATATTTACTATGCAGACTTTTGACTCTGAAATTCAGACTTAACAGATCCAAGAGTTTGAACTTCGCTCCGATACCAAATGTAAGAACCGTGAATAATTTAAACAACTATTCCCTATGAACAGAATATAAAATAACATAATATTACGGCCATTGCGGAAATAGTAACAGAATATAAAATAACATAATATTACAGCCATTGCGGAAATAGTAAAGGCTTCTAAAATTACACATCATGAGCCTGTGATAAAAAAATTCCTGAATTTTATAAATTTAACTGGAAAAACCAATGAGAGTGCTTACCTATAATCTTATGGTCGATGATGCCTCAAACTGCTCTTGCTTCGATTACCAAAAGACCGAAACCACCCAGCCAAACTAAGCGAAACATTGCTACTCAGTCCAGTGAACTTCTCAGTTGACGCAGATTGTTCCCCCTTGCCCAGAAACCTCAGAACAAGCAAGGCCCAAGTGTTCCTGATAATAAACAATCTCTGTGTACAAACTTTCCTCCCTGTGTACAAACTTTCCTCCTGTTTTTCCCCCTTCTGCCTCCAACCGTCCCTTCCTTCTTATAAATTTCCATTTGCCGACTTCCTCCATCATCGTGTCCAAATTATGATACGTGTTAATTTTTATAAACAAAATCTAATTTTATTTTATTTGAATATCTTGATTTGAAATAAAGTTTATTTATTTATTTTAATGATTTAATTTTAATTTTTTAATTTTTAATTTAATTAATTTTATTTAATTTCATAAATTTTAATTTACTATAAGTGTGTCATTACAAGTACAAGGTTCCATGTTCAAATCTCCCATTGCTTACTTGTGGCCTCATGTTGGGGAGCAACTTGGTTCACCTAGGGGTTCTAATGGTAGTAGTCGGAATCTACCCTACATCAAGCAAGTATGAAACCAGCCCAATTGTTGATTCCTCTAGACATATAGATTAAAACTAAAAAAACCAAATAGATTAAAAATAAATAAATAAAATAATAATTATATAAAAATTGAGAGTACGAAAAAAACAAAACAAAACATGTTCTCTATTTGCTAATATACACAGACAAGTAAGGAGCAAAACAAAAACATGTTCTCTATTTGCTAATATACACCAACACCAAATGTAAGAACCGTGAATAATTTAAACAACTATTCCCTATGAACAGAATATAAAATAACATAATATTACGGCCATTGCGGAAATAGTAACAGAATATAAAATAACATAATATTACAGCCATTGCGGAAATAGTAAAGGCTTCTAAAATTACACATCATGAGCCTGTGATAAAAAAATTCCTGAATTTTATAAATTTAACTGGAAAAACCAATGAGAGTGCTTACCTATAATCTTATGGTCGATGATGCCTCAAACTGCTCTTGCTTCGATTACCAAAAGACCGAAACCACCCAGCCAAACTAAGCGAAACATTGCTACTCAGTCCAGTGAACTTCTCAGTTGACGCAGATTGTTCCCCCTTGCCCAGAAACCTCAGAACAAGCAAGGCCCAAGTGTTCCTGATAATAAACAATCTCTGTGTACAAACTTTCCTCCCTGTGTACAAACTTTCCTCCTGTTTTTCCCCCTTCTGCCTCCAACCGTCCCTTCCTTCTTATAAATTTCCATTTGCCGACTTCCTCCATCATCGTGTCCAAATTATGATACGTGTTAATTTTTATAAACAAAATCTAATTTTATTTTATTTGAATATCTTGATTTGAAATAAAGTTTATTTATTTATTTTAATGATTTAATTTTAATTTTTTAATTTTTAATTTAATTAATTTTATTTAATTTCATAAATTTTAATTTACTATAAGTGTGTCATTACAAGTACAAGGTTCCATGTTCAAATCTCCCATTGCTTACTTGTGGCCTCATGTTGGGGAGCAACTTGGTTCACCTAGGGGTTCTAATGGTAGTAGTCGGAATCTACCCTACATCAAGCAAGTATGAAACCAGCCCAATTGTTGATTCCTCTAGACATATAGATTAAAACTAAAAAAACCAAATAGATTAAAAATAAATAAATAAAATAATAATTATATAAAAATTGAGAGTACGAAAAAAACAAAACAAAACATGTTCTCTATTTGCTAATATACACAGACAAGTAAGGAGCAAAACAAAAACATGTTCTCTATTTGCTAATATACACCAACACCAAATGTAAGAACCGTGAATAATTTAAACAACTATTCCCTATGAACAGAATATAAAATAACATAATATTACGGCCATTGCGGAAATAGTAACAGAATATAAAATAACATAATATTACAGCCATTGCGGAAATAGTAAAGGCTTCTAAAATTACACATCATGAGCCTGTGATAAAAAAATTCCTGAATTTTATAAATTTAACTGGAAAAACCAATGAGAGTGCTTACCTATAATCTTATGGTCGATGATGCCTCAAACTGCTCTTGCTTCGATTACCAAAAGACCGAAACCACCCAGCCAAACTAAGCGAAACATTGCTACTCAGTCCAGTGAACTTCTCAGTTGACGCAGATTGTTCCCCCTTGCCCAGAAACCTCAGAACAAGCAAGGCCCAAGTGTTCCTGATAATAAACAATCTCTGTGTACAAACTTTCCTCCCTGTGTACAAACTTTCCTCCTGTTTTTCCCCCTTCTGCCTCCAACCGTCCCTTCTTATAAATTTCCATTTGCCGACTTCCTCCATCATCGTGTCCAAATTATGATACGTGTTAATTTTTATAAACAAAATCTAATTTTATTTTATTTGAATATCTTGATTTGAAATAAAGTTTATTTATTTATTTTAATGATTTAATTTTAATTTTTTAATTTTTAATTTAATTAATTTTATTTAATTTCATAAATTTTAATTTACTATAAGTGTGTCATTACAAGTACAAGGTTCCATGTTCAAATCTCCCATTGCTTACTTGTGGCCTCATGTTGGGGAGCAACTTGGTTCACCTAGGGGTTCTAATGGTAGTAGTCGGAATCTACCCTACATCAAGCAAGTATGAAACCAGCCCAATTGTTGATTCCTCTAGACATATAGATTAAAACTAAAAAAACCAAATAGATTAAAAATAAATAAATAAAATAATAATTATATAAAAATTGAGAGTACGAAAAAAACAAAACAAAACATGTTCTCTATTTGCTAATATACACAGACAAGTAAGGAGCAAAACAAAAACATGTTCTCTATTTGCTAATATACACCAACACCAACAAGGGTGGAGATAAGCTCCTTCACCATTTGCGATGGACATATGTGGAAGCTAAATTATTAATGGTTGATGTTAAATCAACCATTTGGAGATTAGATGTAAGAAGAGAGGGACTTACCCAGATCATAGAGAGATAAATATTTTAGCTTTGGTGAGATGGACTATAGCTTGATATGTGAGTAGAAATTAGTTGTGGCAACTCCAAAGCTTATTTGAAAAAATAAATAGAAATCAAGGTGCTCTTCATGCATTCATTGTTGTTGTCAGCATGCACACCATTACAAGTTGCCAAACTCCTTCAACGTAACCATAGCACAAGATAGATATGAAAACAATGGCAATGCACCTGTGGGACAGAATTGATGATGTTCTACGAGGTTTCCTCTAGCAAAAAATCCAAGGAAGTTACATACTCTCTTGGGGTTTTTAGAGATTTTGAATTAATAAGATTTCCTCGATATTAATTAAAGTATCATTTATAAAGCTTGCATGAAAAATATTACAACTCTATAAATTTGAAAGCTAGCAAAAACCCACCCCATGTTATCAAAACTAATAAGAAAAATTGTAGCTTGGATAGGTGTTTCTGCCTTGTGTCAGGCATGCAGAAGATATCTTGAAAATTTCCTTATCTCAGCTTAATTCTTCCTAAGCCCAAATTTAGGAAAAGCATGATAGGGTTATGATAAAAAAATTATATATTGTTGGAATAAGTGGGTGAAGGACACACTAGAGGACACATTGACCGAAATAGAATAGAGACGACTTGGGTGAGAAGAAGGAAGGTCGAGCAGCTGAGAGAAGGGGTTGTCTTGTTTAGAGAAAGGGGTTGTACCCTGGTCGTACTAAGCAAAAAGAGAGGGGTTGAACCCCAGGTCATGTTTGCAAGAGTGAGGAGCTGAGTATTGGGGACGAGTTCTCTGCTAGAGGAGAGGTTGTGTCTTGGGTCGAGTTAGCTGAAGAGAAGGGGTTGAACGCTGCAAAGGGAGAGGTTGTTTTTTGGGTCGTGCTATGCAGACAAAAAGGGTTGTTTTCTAGGGTTGTTCTTGGCTGTAAATTCTCTAGAATTGCTACTATAAGATTTTCTCGATTTATTCTATGAAGCATAATAAAATCCCTCTTTGCTAGTTTTTCCCCACACTGGGGTTTTCCAGGCTAAAAGTTGTGTAAAAGTTTATATGCTTGGATTTCTCATTTCTACTATGCATAATTTATTGGAAGCTCAATTGTGTTAATTGTGCATAGATTTTAGATATAAATTTTTTTCTAGGTTTTCAATAAAAAAAAATATTTGGGTATAAAACTTTACTAGCATGTTAATCGTTTAGCTAGGCTTATAGAAACTAACCTAACATTAATGGTATCAGAGAAAAGCCTCTAAAAGAAATTCAAGCATTGCACGGGTTCAAACTCAAAGGGGTTCATGGACTTTCTAGAGTTTTCAGCAAACAATTATTCAAGGGTTTGATTTACCATGACAACCATATGAAGACTGGTTAGAAGGAGCCTCAAACTATCTTCAGTCGAAAGTTTGAATCATAGTTGTTCTCAAGGAGAACAAGTTGTGGAGCTTTGATAACTCCAGAATGGTTGGGCCAGTTTTCTGATTTATTCTATGAAGCGTAATAAAATCCCTCTTTGCTAGTTTTTCCCCACATTGGGGTTTTCCAGGCTAAAAGTTGTGTAAAAGTTTATATGCTTGGATTTCTCATTTCTACTATGCATAATTTATTGGAAGCTCAATTGTGTTGATTGTGCATAGATTTTAGATATAATTTTTTTCTAGGTTAGAAGGAGCCTCAAACTATCTTCAATCGAAAGTTTGAACATAGTTGTTCTCAAGGAGAACAAGTTGTGGAGCTTTGCTAACTCCATAGTGGTTGGGCGAGTTTCCCGATTTATTATATTAAGCATAATAAAATCCCTCGTTGCTAGTTTTTCTCCACAATGGGGTTTTCTAGGCTAAAATATGTATAAAAGTTTATATACTTGGATTTCTCATTTCTACTATGCATAATTTATTGGAAGTTCGACCGTGTTAATTGTGCATAGATTTTAGATATGATTTTTTTCTAGGTTTTCAATAAAAATAAATATCTAGGTATAAAACATTACTGGCACGTTAATCGTTTCGCTGGGCTTAGAGAAACTAACCAAACATTAATGGTATCAGAGCAACGCCTCTAAAAGAAATTCAAGCATTGCACAGGTTTAAACTCAAAGGGGTTCATGGACTTTCTAGAGTTTTCAGCAAACAATTATTCAAGGGCTTGATTTACCACGGCAACCATATGAAGACTAGTTAGAAGGAGCCTCAAACTATCTTCAATCAAAAGTTTGAATCATAGTTGTTCTCAAGGAGAACAAGCTGTGGAGCTTTGCTAACTCCATGGTGGTTGGGCCAGTTTTCCCGATTTATTCTATGAAGCATAATAAAATCCCTCTTTGCTAGTTTTTCCCCACACTAGGGTTTTCCAGGCTAAAAGTTGTGTAAAAATTTCTATGCTTGGATTTCTCATTTCTACTATGCATAATTTATTGGAAGCTCAACTGTGTTAAAACTTAATTGTGCATAGATTTCAGATATAATTTTTTCTAGGTTTTCAATAAAAATAAATATCTAGGTATAAAACTTTACTGGCATGTTAATCATTTGGCTGGGCTTAGAGAAACTAACGTAACATTTATGGTATCAAAGCAAAACCTCTAAAATAAATTCAAGCTTGCACAGGTTCAAACTCAAAGGGGTTCGTGGTCTTTCTAGATTTTTCAGCAAACAATTATTCAAGGGTTTGATTTACCATGGAAACCATATGAAGACTGGTTAGAAGGAGCCTCAAACTATCTTCAATTGAAAGTTTGAATCATAGTTGTTCTCAAGGAGAACAAGTTGTTGAGATTTGGTAACTCCATAGTGGTTGGGCCAGTTTCAGACCCTGTTGTCCTAGATCTCCATGAGGTGAAAGAAACAAGGGCACAAAGGATTATCTTGGACGAGGTGAAAGATTATTTGATTCCCCATCTATCTAAGAAAAAGGTTTCCAAAGAGATGTGGGATGCACTCACCAAATTATACCAAAGTGACACCCAAAACCACAAGATGGTCTAAAGGATAAGCTCTACAGCACTAGGATGTTCAAGGGAGAGAACATGGCTTCCTATCTTACCAAGCTCACACAAGTGTGAGATGTGATACAGTCCTTGAATCTGAACTAGCATGTATAGCCTTGAATGGCTTTACAAAGCAGTGCGATGTATTTGTAAAATACATCGTGGGGCAAGGGCGTCTTCCTACCTAGGAAAAGTTGTGGGATGATTTCACACACAAGGAGATCTGAGAAGGGTCTCAACATGGAGACGAAAAGAAGGGTAAGGAGGAAGAGAACCTGGTCGTAACCTCTAAGGGTAAGGGAAAGGCCAAGAAAGGCTCCACTGAAGGAGCTACCTCGAAGGGAAATAAAAAGAAGTTGGATGCTATTAAAGTGAAATACTTTGCTTACCACCAGCTAGGGCATTCTTCGAGCCAGTGCCCTAACAATCAAAAGGGAAAACAAAAGCAGGTCGCTACCATAGCCGAGATGGATGACTATGCAACCAGATTTGAGGATGAATTCTCACTCATCACATCTCTCTCTAGTTCAATGGCTGCGAGAGTGTGGTATGTTGATACTGGCACTTCATATCACATGACCAAAGTGCGAGACTAGACTACTTTATCAGTGTGAAGAAGCACAATATGGACTTCCAAATTAAGCTTGGTTATAATGTCAAGTACAGGCTAGCAAGCAGAAAAACTATTAAGTTTCAGAGGGAGTCCGCGAAGCCTATATTGGTGAAAGATGTGATGTACATTCCAGATTTGATGAAGAATCTGATTTTTGTTTCGGCCTTGGAGGACAAGGATTAAATGGTGATCTTCCGAGATGGAAAGGTGTATATTTTTCCCAGGGGTTCCAACTTCAGTGCAGCAAAGGTACTTGGAGTGAGAAGGAAAAAGTTGCACAAACTTCAGTTCGAGCCAACAAAAGCATTGGTGAGCACCATAGTAGACACGACTTGAGGGATTTGTGGCATAGGAGAATGGCACTTGCACCATGGAGCACTCAAAGTGCTCAAGGAGGTCGTGATCGAGCTCCCTGATTTTACTACAGATCAGCATGACATGCGCAACAGGTGTGCCATGGGCACGTACAACAAGACCATGTTTCCCACCAATGACAAGTCCAAGGGATCTTTGACTTCATTTGTTCAAATATATGTGTGTCCACGTCAATCATGTCTATTGGAGGGTTCAGTTACGACATGACCTTCATAGATGACCATTCTAGGAAAACTTGGATTTATTTTATGAAGACCAAGGATAAAGTCTTCAGTCAATTCCAAGAGTTTAAAGCTTCTGTGAAGAACTAGACAGGGAGAAAGATCAAGGTGCTTAGATCAGACAATGGAGGTGAGTATAGCTCGAATGCCTTCAAGGAGTTTTGTGTTGATTTTGGAATTAAGAGAGAGTTGATAATTCCATATAACCCATCGCTAAATGGATTATCGAAGAGAAAGAACAATCATTGTTGAGGCAGCAAAAGAAATGTTGCATGATTAGGATCTATTATGTTCTTATGGGCAAAAGCATGTGACACGACAATTTATCTACAAAATAAGAGCCCACACAACGTGTTGGGGAGGATAACCCCTAAAAAGGCATTCATAAGGAAGAAACCAGAGGATGGGCATCTTCGCACTTCTGGGTGCTTGGTTTATTGCCACGTTTCATCAGAGAAGAGGATGAAGCTTGAGCTTTGTGTGGGGAAGGGTATCTTTGTTGGATACAATGACACCTCAAAATCTTGTAGAGTCTACATTCCCATGCTCAAGAAGACAATGGTGTGGAGGGATGTGAAATTTGAGGAGGATAGGGCTTTCATACAGTGTTGTGGCTTAGTGCCAACTGTAGTAGAGGTTCAGGAGCAAAAATCACCAAAGGACCCCAAACTTGTGTGCAGGACAAGTAGCATAAGCATGGGGAGGAGGAGGATGCTCCATTTATTTAGGCCAAGACTTCCAGGATGAAGACATTGAAATGGGCATAGCGTACCTTAAGGGAAGCTCGAGAACAGGTAGATGCTCCTAGGACTTTATTCAAGGAAAGCATACCACCACAAAGATTTTCCAGTTACATGGCTCTTATTAACGAGTTGATTGAAGCTAAGCCTTCCAGTTTTTAGGACGCATTTGAGCAACAATTCTGGAGGGATTGCATGGTGGAAGAGTACTCTTCCATCATGAAGAATGATGTATGGGAGGTTGTTCCACAATGTAAAGAGAAAATAATGGTGGGATCTAAATGGATCTATAAGATCAAACACGTTGTTGATGGAATTAGTAAGAAGTTCAAAGCTCAATTCATGGCTAAGGGGTTCTCTCAAAGGGAGGGGTTAACTATGATAAGAGATTCACTACTGTAGCCAAGTACTCCTCCATCAAAGCCATGATTTCCATTGTTGTGGAGATGGGTTGGAAGATCCATCAGATGGTGATAAAGATGGCATTTCTTAATGGTGTGATTTAGGAGGAGGTCTATATAGAGCAATCAGAGGGCTTTGAGGTACATATGAGGGATTTCCATGTTTGTAGGTTAAAGAGAGTGTTGTACAAATTCAAGCAAGCACCATGTGCATGGTGTTCTAGTATAGACAGCTATCTGCAAGGGATGGGCTTCACCAAGAGTGACGTTGACTCAAACTTGTACTACATATTGGTCAGGAGAGAGCCACTATTTCTTGTAGTATATGTAGATGACTTGTTTGTTACAATTTCAAAGAAGCTCATTGCAAATTGCAAGACAGATCTTGCTTCAAAGTTCAAGATGAAGGATATCGAGTTGATGCACAATTTTTTGGGGCTAGATGTCTCACAGAGAGATGGGCAGATCTTCCTTGGACAATGGAAGTATGTTGTAGAGATCCTGAAGCGATTCAAGATGCTAGACTGCAAACATATGGCTACATGAATGGTGACCAACTGGAAGAAAATTGATGCTCCCAACTCAAAGGCAGTGGACCCCACTTTATACAGACAGCTAATTGGCTCTCTTATGCATCTGGTCAATACCAAACCAGATATATGTTTTTTTGTCAATATACTCAATCAATTTATGGTTGATCCAAAGCGAGTGCTCTAGGTGGCAACAAAACACATACTCATTTATCTGTGTGGTGCAGTGGAGTATGGGTCGAGTTATGTCCAGGGAGATGGAGTGAAGCTAGTGGGTTATTCAGGATGCTAATTGGGGAAGCAGTGCAATTGACAAGAAAAGTACTTTAAGTTGTTGTTTGAGCCTGAGGTTTGGAGTTGTTTCTTGGCTCAGCAGGAAACAAAAGTCAATTGCACTGGGTTTTGTTGAGGCTGAGTACATGGTAGCAAGTTTGGAATCATGTGAGACCATTTGGCTTTGGAAGTTACTCATGGGGTTGTTTGATCAAGAGTTGGAGCTAACTGTGATACATTGTGACAATCATAGCTACATCAAGCTCTCAAAAAATCTTGTGTTTCATGACAGGTCGAAACACATAGAGATCAGGTAGCACTTCATCCAAGATTTGTGTGCAGAAACGCACAATGACGTTGCAATATGCACCAACAAATGAGCAAGTTACATACATCCTCATAAAGGCCTTGATTCAAGGCCAGTTTGTATTCTTCGAGGACAAGTTGGAGGGACAAGTTTGTACTCTTTAGGGAGTGGTAAAATTGTAGCTACAATAGGTATCTTTACATTGGCCTTGTGTCCAGGCATGCAAAAGATATCTTGAAAATTTACTTATTTTGGAATTTTTTTAATTCTTCCTAATTCCAAACATAGGAAAAGCATGATAATTAATTTAATTAGTTATTATCAGCTTTTTAACACAGATTTAACTTTGGAAACCAATATTTACATTTCGCAAAATCAAATTTTGGCTTTGATCTTTTCTTTGAAGATCTAAAGGAGGAAATAAGGTTATGAGAGAAATTATAAATTGTTGGAATGAGTGGGTAAAGAACACATTAAAGATCACATTGAGTGAGAGAGAAGAGGGGCAATTTGGGTGAGAAGAAAGGTTGTGCAGCTGAGAGAAGGGGTTGTCTTGTTCAAATAAAAGAGGGGTTGTACCCTAGTCGTGTTAAGCAATGACAGTAGGGCCGAACCCTAGGTCATGTTTGCAGGAAAGAGAGGTTGAATATTGGGGTAGAGTTCTTTGCTAGAGGAGAGGTCGTGCCTTGGGCCAAGATTGTTGAAGAGAACGGGGATGTACGATGTAGAGGGAGAGGCCATTTATTAAGTTGTATTGTGCAAAGAAGAGGGGTCGTTTCTAGGGATATTCTTGACCACAACTTTTTTGGAACCGTCGCTGTAATATTTTCCTGATTTATTCTCTGAAGCCTAATGAAGTCCCTCTTCTTTGGTTTTTCCCACACTAGGATTTTCTAGGCTAAAAGTCATGTAAAAGTTTATGTGCTTGGATTTCTTGTTTCTATTGTGCATAATTTGTTAGGAACTCAGTTGTATCGATTGTGTGTAGATTTCAAATCAAAATTTGTTTTTGGCTTTCAGTAAAAATAAATTTCTGAGTATAAACCCCAATGAGGAGATTAACGAGGCAAGTGGCGTTAACCACAGGGCATTCAATTCCCACACATTTGGTACCATATGAGGCGTATTGGAAAAGTTACTCCGAACGCGGGGTTGGCGAACCTTCGCGAAGGAGTTAAGGTTATTTTGTTCACTTGGAGTCTGGAATTTGGTAACGGGTGGTTTGTTGGTATGGGCAAAGCCCTGCTGGTGGGTAATTTGGCTAATGGATTGCAAGGTGGTTGTCTAGTTCATCCATACCCTATACTCATGGTCGCATCACATTCAGGCATTATCATGATAAGGGTGGTTCATTTGTGCAAATAGCCAGGGACCCTGGCCCCTACAAACTTAGCAGGCAAGGGGACGAGTCACGGGACATTGTTGGTGTAGAGGAACCAGTTTTGGACATGATTTCCACATTCTCTTCGTGGCCAAGCATTGACTGTCAATTTTGCTTGGTTGTGATCTGGGTGTGGGTTGGGTCCATTTACTGGCGGGCACAAATCAAAGACGATGAGGGCGAACTCCGGTGATGGTTGTCATGGCCCTATGAGAGTTAGCTTTTTGGGTGTAACACTCAAGACAGGAGACACATTTTGGGCATTTGGAGAGAGGAAGTGTTGAAGGAAGTGTAACTAGGTTCGGTCTTCATAAATGTACTTTTGATATTTGTATTTATTCAAGAAAAGAAATATTATTTTTATAATATATTTCAATGAGTTTCTTGCTCATTGAAATAGGTCTAGTACATGTTAAGTGCTATAGGTGAGTCAAATAGTCAAAAAGAAATATTGAAGGCCTTAAGGGCATGTTACACCATGTATTAAGGGTCAAGGGAATACCTCCGAGCAAAGTCAAGCCCTCTCCTACGCAAAGGCACCATCAAAAGGCTCCTTCAAGCATGTGACACCACCAAAGAAGCCACCCAAAGTAAGACAGCGAGTCGGCCTCCAAACAGTCCTCAAGTCGGCCTTCTAATTAGCCTTCTAGTCGGCCTAAAGGGAGGGGCAATCCTCTATATATAGAGGTTATCCACTCCACTATAACGCACTCACTTACCTCTGAAATCAGCGAAGTAAATGAGCAAGTAAAGGGTGAAAAGGAGACGAGAAAGGGAGCCTCTAGTGCACCAACAAAGGAAGGAAGAACATTGAACCTTAAAGGATTGTTTCTAGGGCAAACTACAGTCACACGTGAAGAAAAGGAAGCTTCCCTGTGGTCATAACAACAGAAACCCACAATTGGCATATCTCTCTAATTGGGCTAGTAACCTAGGCCTTTAAGGCCTCCCAATCAAGCGAAGGAGGAAAAGAGCTTACCATATCAAGTAAATCACCACACATGTGGGAATCTAGAGTTGCGGGACAATCATATCAAGTTTGCACCTACACCTTGAAGGAGTTCATTTGGTCAAGTAGAAGGAAGGGATCATCACAAGAAAAGGGACTTATCAAAAGGTGTCTCTTCTAGAGCAAGTGCAACAAGGTCTATCAACAATTAAAGAAGAACGAACTACCGGAAGGAGTTCGAAGTACCGAGGAAACAAGTGTCAGAAGGACTTGACTTGTGCTTGGAGGATATTCAAGCCATGGGTCTAGGACTTGGCATTGATCAATAAGAAGCTTCAAGAAGAGAAACTTACTAAAGGTTCTCCTCTCAGGAGAAGAGAGGTTTTGGCCCTGGCAGAGAGCCAACATCTTGTGTTCTTGTTCTTATGTTTTCGTAGCAGTTTGATGAAGTATACATGCATGCATTAATAAGCAGAAGAAGAAGAAGATTAAGCTAACAAGAAAAAGTAAAAAGACTCCATAAATTGTTATCAAGTAAAGAAGAATCCTACTATACCTAATTGCCCTAGATTTTTCAACAGGAAGAACATTGGGCTCAGCCGTTGAGCCACACCTGGGAGGGTGCCTGCTATTTTGTGTCCTGTGGTCTCGAAAGGCGGTCAACTGTCCTAGACGGCTTGGGTGCAAATTGTTGAATAATCCTTAGGGAAACTTCTTAGGATGATTTCTCTTAACTTGACAATTGTTTGTGACATTCTTTTACTTGATTGATTAGATTCTTCTTCTTCTTGTTATTATTATGTTCTTTATCATCAAACAACTACCAAAAACATGAAGATCATCAAAGGCAAATAAACACAAGATGTGGGCACTCAACGAGGGAAAAACTCCTCTCCTAAGGGAAAAAACCCAACCAAATTCTTCTTCTCTTCTTTAGAATCAAATCAAATGAGACAGCCTAGATCCTTTTACCAAAACATAGACTTCCTTCATTCCACCAAGTCAACTTCCATGTAAACAAGTCAAACTTCAGTGTAATTCTCAAGAGTCAACATAAGTTGTCCTTCCAAAATAGGTTCTCGGGCCTCTCTTTAGCACCTCAAATTTCAGCCAGCACCCTCGGCTCTTCCGCTTCAGATCTCCTCGTATAGTGGCAGAACATGATGAATTTCAGACCTTTAATACTTCGTTAGGCTTCCATTTTCTACTTGTAATGAGATAGGCCTTTCCTTATGTATTTTGCACTTCTTCTTCACTTCTAGAATTGCAGATCGAATTCCATGGATGGATCTTTCCTCAATAGGTCAAACGCACTTCTATATATAGTCTTTTTTAAGGTGGTTGAATCCCTTTATGAGGCCGACTTGAGTGGAGGGCAAACCGACTTGGTGGAGGAGCCATTTTTTACCATAATACATAAAATAAATTGTTTCTTTGACACAACAAGCCCAAGAAGGGTCTAGTGCAAGATGACATGGACAAAGACTCAAGACATAAACCCTAGAAGCACTCAATGGGTGCTTTGACCTAGAGACAAAATAAATATTGCATGAAAACCATGCTCATAAATAAATTTCTTTTACAATAAATTTCATTTTTCTTTCTTTTGACAAATACATTATATCATGACTCAAATACAATTATGAAAACCAATACTGGTTACATTTCTCAACACAAAGGAACTAGCTCTGACATCAAATGGTCCTCATCCTCTTTGAGCTCAGGTATTCACTGTTAATTTTGGTTGTTCGTGTTCTGGATATTTATATGTCGAATTTATGTTGGGCATGGAGAAAGGGCAAACTTTGGTGCAAGTTGCCACAACCCAGTGAGAGCCTATTGTCTGGGTACAGACTTCAGGATCAGGATTACTTTCGAGGCCTTTGGGGTGTGGGGAGAACATTTGTCTTCGCATAGCCGCAACAGGGAGTTGGTTGACCAAAAGGTGAGGAGTAGAGGTTTTGAGGTGGTTGTCGTCATGGTAGTTGATGTGGGCAATCGGTAACCTCTCACTACTAAAGTAGTTGCATCCTGGTAGAGTTTAAAGCCAGTACAGCCTAAGTGTGGCAATATGTAGAGGCAACGCGATTAAGCGAGGAGGGGGGTCGACCCTCAAGGATAGGGCGCTGCTCACCACAGGGAGCGTCTGGACTTTGGGGAGGAAGTCGACCATCCAAGTGATCAGTCGCCCAGACAGGTGCTCCTTCCTCCTCCCTTTGACTCTTTGGAGGCTCAATTTCATCGGCTCACAATTCTCATGGAGTAATTGATGCAAGATCATCACAACGACAGAAATGAGGTCATTGCCTTCATGAACGACCTCCAACATAACCAGTGGCAGATGTTGGATTGAATGACATCTCTTCGTCCTGGTTAGCTGAGGTTGCAAGCGAGTATAGATCGTCTAGAGGGTCATGTGGCACATACAAAGGCCCATGTACACAAGGAATTCCGTAAGCAGCATGGAAATGGTCTAGAGGACCATCATGCCAATAATATGTAAGTGGAAGAATTATTGTTGGTTGCATATGGACTTTTTGGTGCTTTTGGTCTTTTTGGGCTATCGGTGTGTGAACAACTAGTTTTTTGACACTTTTGTTTGCATCTTTTTGTATATACCAGTGTTGACAATATCAGCGACGATCGTTGATATTGGGAAATATCGCGATATTTTTAGGGAGCCAAAATATTGCCAATAAAATATCGCGATATTTTCGCTCCTCGAAAATATTGCGATATTTCAAAATATCGCACGACAATAGTAAATATTGTCGGTCCGTCTAACCTGCGCCTAGAAAAGGGAGAAAACGATTTTTTTTGCTCATTTTGGTTTTCTAAGTGTTGGAGAAGGAAAGGGAAAGTGATGAGGTAGTTGTCTAAGGTGGAATTGAGGATCAAATAGCCATTATCACCACCAACTACGAATTTTTTGTTGATCAAAGATTGAAGAACAGTGAGACAAACTTCATTTCTTCCATTAACATGTATGTTCTTAAAAACCCCTATGTAAATGATTTTTTTCATAGATTTAGGGTTATTCTTGCTTCCCTCTTTGCCTACCAACATTTTGCTTCTTCTTCTTTTTTCCATTTGCTATGATTTTCATGCCCATGAGCCAATGCAATGGTTTTCTCCATATTTGGACAACAAACTCCATTTCTTTTTTTAACTTTCAAATGCAACCTTTTGTTGTCATTTTTCATTGAATTCACATTGCAAATAATGTAGCAAAAAAATTATTTTGTAAAATGAGTTGGTTATTACTTATTAATTTTTGTGTATGGGTGGAGTAACTTTAATCATTAATTCCATTTTTTGTTTCTTTGATGTCCTAGGTTTGAATTAACTCACTACAAATATGCCAAAAGCCTTGGACCCATTTTGGGAGTATGGGGACCTTGATGGTGGGACAAATTGGGTATATCAATCATGCAAATTGTGTGGGACCAGGATGACAGGAGGGGTTACGCAATTGAAATACGAAATGGCTAGACTCCCTGGACATGTTGTTGGGTTTTGTACAGTTTCTAGTCTGGAGCTTATACAAAAAGCTTTTGACGCAATTAATGAAAAAGACAGAAAAAAAGAAGAGGCGGAAAGAAACAAGGCTAAACGTGCAAGTAGATCTTTCGGGATACCTTCTTCTGATTTTGAGGCTAAAGGTGGTGGAAGGGGCTCCACAACATCACCTGTTATTGCCTGTGTGAGGTCATCATTTTGTATTCCACAAACAGGACATGGAGCACAACCTTCCATAAAATCAATTGTTAAAAAAAGGAGAAGAAAGAAGCAGATAGAGATATGGGGAGGTTTCTTTTCTGAAGTGACTTACCTCTTGGCATCACCAAAACCAATCCATTTTGGCAGCCAATGTGTGATGCTATTGTTGTTGTGGGCCTAGGGTACAAAAGTGCTACATATGAGGAGCTGTGGGGGCCAATTCTTCAAGCCGAAAAGTAGGGCATCAACTCTAGATTGGCGGAGTTGAAACAAAACATGGGAAATTTCTAGATGCAGAGTGATGTCTGATGGTTAGACAGATAGGAAAAGTAGGACCCTTCTAAATTTCTTGGTACATTGTCCTAAAGGTACCATGTTTATTAAATCAGTGAATACATCAGCGCATATCAAAGATGCAACAATGATATGTGAGTTGTTAAATAGGTTCATCAGGGAGATTAGTGTGCCAAATGTTGTGCAAGTCATAACAGATAATGCAACTAATTATGTGTTTTCCGGCAGGGTGCTTATGGAGAGGCACCGCACATTGTTCTAAACTCCGTGTGCAGCACATTGTATCGATTTGTTGCTTGAGGATATGGGGAAACTCTCCTTCATCAAGGAGTGATTGATATGGCTAGGAGCATCCCCAAGTTTATTTATAACCATGCTTTTGTTCTTAGCCTCATGAGGAGGTACACTAGAAACAAGGGGTTGCGACGTCCTGCAATCACACGTTTTTCCACCAACTTTATTACTCTTCATTCTTTGCTTCGATGCCAATTCGAGTTGAAAAAAAATGTTTGTTTCTTATGAGTGGTGTGATTGTAGATATAGCAGGAAACAGGACAGAAAAGCCATTGCAAAAATGGTGTACTCTGACACGTTTTCGCAGAGAGTAGAAGAAGCGTGCTCAGTTAGTGAACCTATATTAAAGGTTCTGATATTGGTAGATGGGGACAAGCCTACAATGGCTTATTTGTATGAGGCCATGGATAGGGCCAAGGAGGCCATTCGTTCTTATTATGCAGACTTGATAGGCATATGATGTTATGGGATGTGATTGATAGTCAGTGGACAGGGATGCTTCATCAACCCACTCATGCAGCGACACTCTTCCTCAACCCAGCATTTTCATACAAATGTGCCTTTGATTTTGATGGCGAGGTGATGGAAGGGCTCCATTCCTGTACATAGCAAAATCAATCGCAAGATACAGTTTTATCGGGATTGTGTTGGCTTATTTGGCTTTGATTATGCTATTAGGGAAAGGACCCTCTTCATGCCACGTAAGTGATAAGTCATCACTCATTAGAATTTTCAATTTACAATTTCTTTATTTATAATTCTAGATTTTTAAAATTCAATTATGTAAGTTTTATTTGAAAGTTTAATTATGTTTTAAGTTTTCGACTTTTTTATTTCTTTATTTTGTTGTAGATATTTGGTGGCAAAGCTTATGGTGCAAGGGCACCAAATTTGCAGAAATTGGCCATAAGTCAAACATGTAGCTCTTTACGGTGTGAGCACAATTGGAGTGTATTTGAGAAAATACACTCAAAGAAGCGCAACAGGTATAACTTTGAGCTTCAGCCTTTAGTTGAACAATTACATTTATTGTAATTTTTAATTTATGACCCTCAAGTGTCAAGACTCAAAACTCAAGACTCATTAGTTTTTTTGACACTCTTACAAGTTGGAGTTCGCACACCTCAATGATTTAGTATAAAGTAAATAGAAGCACCAATGGATCCATATGCCATTTCCTTAGACAATATTGATGTATTGTCTAAGTGGAGGGTGGAGTCTAAGATGCCATTTCCTTGGACAATATTGATGTATTGTCTGAGTGGAGGGTGGAGTCTAAGGTGCCCATCTTGGAGGGGTCACCTTCATGGTTAGAGCAAGATGATCCATTAGAACAGGGGCAACAAGAGGAGGAGGAGCAACAGCAGCAGCATGAGGAGGAGCATGAGGCAGAGGAGGACACTGTGGGAGCATCAGCGTCAACACTATCTGCTATAGATATGGGAAAGCACAGCGCCATACCTAGCACTCATTATTTGACATTTGGTGCAAGGGCGAGGCCAGGGCCTTCTACCGCTAGAGCTAAGCCTGGCAAACAACCTATCATGTTTTCCCGTAAAAGGGGGAGATGGCACTAATTTTAAATAGATAGCTACTAGTTTTATTTGTTTTGCTACATATAACTCATGATGATGAGATACTTTTATATATGTGATGTTATTTTGTATTGATTCTCCACATGAGTACTTGATTGGACAATTATCAGGGATCAGCAGGATTTTGTATCACCTTTGATGTATCATTTCTATTTGACATCATATATATCAGTGCTTTCTTCATATTTATGTGCCAATGTGTTTATTTCATGTTGTTATTGTTTTATATGTTTAAAAAAAAAAAAACAAAAACAAAAACAAAAATATATTATGCATTTTTTATGTTTGCTGATATTTTCACCGATATCGATATTATCAAGACTGGTATATACCATGTGCCAACAGTCTGGCAAGAATATGTGCTAACAGATTAGACTTTTTCCTATTATAGAGTTTAATTTAAAAAAATAATAATATAAAATAATAATAAATAAATAATAAAAAATTTAAAAAAACAAAAACAAAAAAAAAAACCAAAAAAACAAAAACAAAAAAATCAGAGTATAAAAATTTTCTGGCACATTAATCATTTGGTTGGCCCTAGAGAAACTAACACAACTGCTAGGAGAAATACAGATTATTCTCAAGCCATTTCAAAGGTTAGGACGCAGACTAAAGAATGAACATCATTGTAGATTTCAAATTAAAAGCCCAAGGGTTAACTCAATCAGTTGAACCATCCACCCAAGGCATAAGCCTACAGGGAGGGGCCATGAGTCACAGGTTCAAATCCAATAGAGTTCCTTGAGGATACCAGCTGCTACAAACTGTCATTAGTTTCTTTTTATATTTAAAATTTACCATATTTTAAGTATTTTTTTTATATATTTTGACGAGTCTTATAAGAGTCATTCCCGAGTCGGTGAGTCAATGTCGTGACAAGTCTTATACGAGTACGAGTCATGTGACATTGCTGGAGAACTTTGAAGGCCAGGTTGCCCCTGCAACAAGGAATATGTAGCTTTTAGATCAGTCAATAGGTTTTTGTTATGTTTTGCAAGTATGCAGTGTTTTTAGGTGTTTTTTTGGAGGATATATGGAGAAAATCAAGTTAAAGTAGTAGTATGTAGCTCAGAAATTAACAGTGTTAGTATTACATGGAGATTTTGGACAATAGCAGAAGACTCTTTCAACTATGATGTACAATGACCTGGGCTTCAAACCAGGTTTTTTAATGAAATGCACAACCGTTCCTTTAAAAAAAAAACAGGTATATTAACAGCAGTGTCCACATGCTACCTGGTTTATTAATATAAAGTTCACAAATTGTCAATGAACAATGTTAGAAAGACAGAACAGGAAAGGCCTGCATGCCAATGATCTAGTAAACAAAGTTGAGAGGATACGAACACAAAATGCATTTTAAAAATAATGGAACTCTGGCAGATAGACAGCACTCAAAATATATATACATTTATATTGAAAATGTATAGACGAAGTACAACAATATGTATACAAAGGTAGAGAATACAAAAAAGGAAAGACTTGAAATAATCTCACAAAATAAAATCAAGATGAGCAAAGAAATTTTGACGTATGTGATTAATATAACCATTAAAACCTTAATAGATTTACAATACAGGTAGGTTTTCCTCCATATGGTGAATAGTTTGACTAGGATAAGTGATGTGTGGAGAGGATAAATATAGTTTTACTGGGCCTGAAGCATCCGGGGATAGAGCTGTGCCTCACAAGTGCAAAAGCACCAGTGCATGGGCAGTATAACAACAGCATAGCAGCACATCCGGCATCAGTGTGCCATGTCGCTTTTTAGCTTGTCTTGTACACTATTATACACCCTCCAGGCATTTGGCATGCACCCTGTATATGCAGTATAACACCATCACAGAAGTACCACTGGCATCAGTATTGTGCTGGCTTTATATAGCTTGGCCCTTATGCAAGATGGTAAACCCTCCAGGCATATGGTGTATGGCCCAATACAGGCAGTATAACGCCATCACAGAAGTACCACTGGCATCATTATCGTGCTGGCTTTATAACTTGCCCCGTACACAAGATGTTAAACCCTCCAGGCATATCGTGTATGGCCCGTATATGGCCCAGCGTTATTTCTCCTGTGGATTCATATACAGGATAAACTATATCTATCCTTGGCAGTGTAACACTAGTATGTAGGGAACCACACAATGTAATAATCCTTTGAAATTCATCCTTATTTTGTGATCATGGTTAGGAGTAACCTTTAAATAATCAAAACACAATTACAGGAGCAACAATTTGGATACAAGAAGGTTGCATTGTCATTTGCAATTATGCAACGTACAGATATAATGGACAGCATCTCCATAAAGATTATTATGGAAAAGATACACTTGTTGTATCTGTGAAAAGAGTTCATATGTCGTATATATATTTATTGTCTAATTCTCAGGTAGAGTGTAGGCTGAGGCAGTACCCTTGGGGTCGTCACTCTTCCATCGCCCTGCTTGAGAGCAAACATTATGCACTGAGAAGCAGAGTAATAAATGATGTATAGGCTTGTATACTCTTCTGCTGGGTGCATATTGATCACCCTCTTAAGATGCTTTGTCCTTAGAGCATTAGATAGGATCAAGTAATAAGATTTCCTTACATAAGTTACTTTTCTTTCGAATCTTGACTCCATATAAGAGCTACTTTTATGATTTTTCCTTAGACAAATAATAGTGTGGTTTTCTAAAACACCACGATGTTTCCCAAAATTTTGCACCACGACACTAAGAATTGCTAGGCTGGGGAACCCATGGAATTTTAACCGATTTGGGTTTTTTTAGCTCATTTCATGGCTGTTGGAGAAGGAAGGAGGAGGGCTTGCAGTTGTCATCAATGACTTTGCGGAGATAGCTAAACAATCATCATCATCACCATCAAGGGATTTTTAATGGAGCAAGGGTTCAATTTCATTTGCCAACCATTGTTGAATTTTCCATTCACAGGTTAGAGGAGGAGCAACAGGAGGAGACAGAGGAGCAAGAGGAGGATGTGCTCACATCAACATCTCCTTCTACACAGATTGATGAACATAGTTTTACACCCATCAGTCACCATCAGACATTTGGTTCAGGACCAGGGCCTTTTGCTGTTAGGGGCAGGCCTGGCAAACAGCCAATGACCTTTTATCATAAAATGGGGAGAGGGCATTGATATCAGATAGCTGGCTGATAGCTTTGTTTCTTTTGTCATTGTACATCTACCTCATGATGATGAGATATATTTATATATGTGATATCATTTTGGATTGGTTCTCCACTTGAGTCCTTGGTTGGACAGCTATCAAGGTTCTGGATACTGTATCGACTCTCATGTATCATTTTCTATTTGGCATCCACTACACCATATATGTCAGTTCATTCTCCATATTTATTTCTCAATGTGTTCATCTAATGTTGTTGCTTTATATGTCTAAAATTTTGAAAAAATTAATATATTTTGTATTTTTTAATGTTTGCCACAGTTTTCCAATTTTTACCAGATTTTTTGCCGATGTTTCTGAGAAGATGTTCTCTGGGCCCTCGCTGTTTTTTTGCTGATGCTAATGTTATCAACAATGGTAGATAATCGTCCTCAGGACCCTGTAATGGGAGACAGCATACTTACTTTATAGTCGCAAGATATGATGAAAATTCAACACCAACATATCCAAAACAAAACAAAAAAAGTCATTTATAAATAACCCATCCCTATCCACAGAAATTTATGGTTGACAACTAGGGCCAAACTCCATGTGGATCACTTTATTTTGGATTGGTTCTCCACTTGAGTCCTTGGTTGGACAGCTATCAAGGTTCTGGATACTGTATCGACTCTCATGTATCATTTTCTATTTGGCATCCACTACACCATATATGTCAGTTCATTCTCCATATTTATTTCTCAATGTGTTCATCTAATGTTGTTGCTTTATATGTCTAAAATTTTGAAAAAATTAATATATTTTGTATTTTTTAATGTTTGCCACAGTTTTCCAATTTTTACCAGATTTTTTGCCGATGTTTCTGAGAAGATGTTCTCTGGGCCCTCGCTGTTTTTTTGCTGATGCTAATGTTATCAACAATGGTAGATAATCGTCCTCAGGACCCTGTAATGGGAGACAGCATACCTACTTTATAGTCGCAAGATATGATGAAAATTCAACACCAACATATCCAAAACAAAACAAAAAAAGTCATTTATAAATAACCCATCCCTATCCACAGAAATTTATGGTTGACAACTAGGGCCAAACTCCATGTGGATCACTTTATTTATGGCTTCTGATATTTTTCAAGATTCCTCTCATCGAGAGGTGTAGGATTGATCTAAAGATCATCCAATTCCGATAAGTATTTATGGAGATATGAATTTATTTTGATTATGGACAAAATGTCAAAGTCGGGCAGCAAACTTATGTAGGCTTAAAAGCCCAACAGTCATGTTTATTCAACCTCAACGTTTGCATATAAATACAAGGAGCATTCTCCTCATTTGGACAATTCAATTCACTCATCTTCTCTCTCTCTCTCCTACGCATAAGAGGAGCCTCTCTCTCTCACACATGTGGCCGAAAGGAAGACATCCTAGGCAAGAAGGACGCTAAGGCAGCAAGTCATCTCTTTGACAAGCGTTGACCAAGCATTGACCTTCCAGAAGTGCGGATTGGGTGTGGTTGTCTTTCCTAGGCAGGCCGCAACTTTTGGCGCGAAAATCGAGGTAATCTAACCTCTGGTTTGACCAGTGTTGACTACCCTAGCTTAGGGTTGCAAGTTGACTTCAGAAATCTGCAAATTGACTGAACTTTTGGGGCTGTTCAAGGGTTGTTTCTTCAAGCTGTTCGAGGACAAGTTGACCGGAAATTCACCAAGTATTTTAGAGGTCAATTTCAGCTAGTTTGACTAAGTTTGACTTTGCTGATCTAGGGTTTGCTGCTGATATAAAATTATAGAATTCAGATTTTGTACTATTTCTCTCCGCTGAACTATTGAAGATAAAAGAAGATTTTATCAAAACGTTTCCCCACATTGGGGTTTGTCCCTGGCTAGCCGCCACATCTTGTGTCTCTTGTCTTGGCTTGTTTTCTGTTGATTATTTAATGTTCTATCTGCACTTTACTTAATGTCTATGTGATTGCTAATCTGTGGCTAATAAGAAGAAAAATAAGTAAACTGCTCTAAGCATAGAACATACCATACATTAACATGGTATCGGAGCTGAGGTGAAGACAAAGCCCAAGCAAGAGCAAGAGTAATCACCAAAGAGAAGGTTGGCAAGGCTATCTTAAAGAAATCATGGGGTCCTCAACACATTTCCCTGCTAAAGACAAACTCTGTGAGAAGTCTGACTATCACGGATGGAAGATGTCTCTCGATCTAACATTAGAAGAGCATGAAGTGTTGGACCATGTGAGAGGCGGGATAGCTGAGCCTCCATCAAATGCATGCGCTGCTGCTAGGAACAAATGGACCAAGGGAGAAGTCAAAGCAAGGAAGATCATTCGGGACTCTATCGACAAACGCTTGGTGGCCTATGTTTCCGAGCTGAACACCTCCAAGGAAATCTACGATAAACTGGTGAGTTTATTTAAAGTTAATGATGCAAATCAAGTCTTGTTTCTTAGAAATAAGCTGAAGGAAATTAAGAAGGGCAAAGATGAGAGTATGCAAGCATATTTCTTAAGGATCACCGAGATCAAGAACGATCTCCTATCTATTGGGGATGTAATTCCTGATAGGGAAATGACACTCACAACTCTTGGAGGACTGCCATCTGAATGGTATATATTCAGGACTACTTCTCAACAATAACGTAATTCCTGGATTTGAGAAATTAATGGCCAGATGCATTCAAGAAGAAACGAGGATGGAAGAGCAAGAAATGCCCATACTTAAAGGTCATCCCTCTGCCTTTTCTTCTCATACTAAAAGAAGAAACAATTCTGGGGCTAAATTCAAAGGAAAGGCTAGACAAAAGGGTGGAAGAAAAGGACGATGTTACAATTGCAATAAAATGGATCACTATGCTAGGGAGTGCCCTAATAAAAGGGACTCACAGCGGGACGATGATCAAAATCCCTCTCAAAGCAATCAAAGGAATGGCAGGTCAAATGGCAAAGGTAAAAGAAGTGTCATAAATCAAGGAAAAGGACTACCATTCAAGAAGGCAAGAAATTCCAGGTATGAATCTAACACTATTAACAATAAGCAAGATGAATATTATCTACCAGCAGCTCTATCTACCATTGCTCCCTCGAATTCGCTGGGAAATTGGCTTATTGATAGTGGTGCCTCAAGGCACTTCACTGGTTACAAAGAAGCTCTCTATAATTTGAGAAGGAAACCAACCTGGAAATTGTTCTTGGAGATAATTCAAAATATCCCATGAAAGGCGTAGGAAATGTCATTCTTCAATTGAAACAAGGTAATACCATACACTTACAAGATGTATTATATGTACCTGATCTCAAAAAGAACCTGCTGTCCATTTCGACAATGGAAGACAAAGGCTACAAGGTGGCTTTCAGCGATGGAAAGGTACGTGTATGGAAAAAGAACTTTAAAGATGCTTTTACTCTTGGGTTTCAAGTTGATTCATTATGTCAAGTCGGTGGAAGTCCGTTGGGTGTCATGTCTTGTGACACATCTCTTCAGTCCGAACTATGGCATCGGAGGTTTGCTCACCTTCATTATAAGGCTCTACCCAATGTAAGAAAAATGGTGACCGGGATGCCCAAGTTCAGATTAGAGCAAGGTGTATGTCCAAGATGTGCCAAAGGGAAGCTCAAAAGGGGACCATTCCCCTCAAGCCAAAGCAAGACCTCTGATATATTGCAGTTGGTTCACTCAGACATATCCAGTGTGATGCCTATGAACTCCTTGGGAGGATTGATTATTCTCGCAAGACTTGGATATACTTCTTGAAAAAGAAGGATGAAGTTCTCCTCGTTTCAACACTTCAAAGCCTTGATCGAGAATCAAACCAAAAAGAAGGTCAAGATCTTAAGCACTGATAATGGGACTGAATATGAATCCAATGAGTTTCATGACTTTTGCAAAGAGGCTAGCATTAAGAGGGGGACTACTACGTCATATACTCCTAAATAGAATGGTGTGGCGGAAAGGAAGAATCGTACAATTGTGGAAGTTGTCCATGCTATGCTCCATGATCAAAGACTTCCTAAGTTTCTATGAGCCGAAGCTGCAAATACCGTCGTATATGTACAAAACCGATGCCCTCATCAAGCATTGGGTTCCAAGACTCTCGAAGAAATGTTCACTAGTAAGAAACCTAACGTATCTCATTTTAGAATTTTTGGAAGCCCTGTATATTTTCATGTGCCTGAAAAAAAAAAAAAGGAATAAATTGGGTGCATCTGGAAAGAAAGGAATCTTCGTGGGCTATAGCGAAAATACTAAGGGATATAGAATCTATGTAGTTGGTCAAAGGGAAGTCGAGATTAGTCATGATGTCACCTTTGACGAAGATATGGCTCTTAGCAAGATAGACAATCTTCCTACTTTAAGGGGATTTAAAGAATATGACACTGGGGAACCGAAGGAAAAAGAAGATGAGACGATGCTCGATGTGGAAGAACCTATGGATCCTATTGATCCTCCTCCGCAAGAGCCTTCCTCTTCTAGGAAGAGGCCTTCATGGCTTAAGAGGACACTTGATGATGTTGAAGGACACATTGCACCCTGAGGAACCTTGTGAAAGTAAGAATTTGAACAGGTACCAAGGATGCCTGACCATCATGAGCACGATCATCCAAAATGAGCCTTCGTCATTCACAGATGCTATCAAGCATCAAATATGGAAGGATGCTATGACCGAGGAATATGAGTCCACTATGAAAAAAAGATGTTTGGGATGTGGTCCCCAGACCCCAGGACAAAGCAATTATCACTTCAAAATGGCTTTACAAGACAAAGCATGCAGTTGATGGAAGTGCAGAAAAGTATAAGGCTCATTTTTTCGCTCGTGGCTTCCCCCAGAAGGAAGATATAGACTATGAAGAGATATTTGCACCTGTTGCCCAATATACCACCACCTGCTTGATCATAGCCCTTGTTGCTTCGCAAGGATGGAACCTACATCAAATGGATGTCAAGACTGTGTTCTTACATGGTTCGATCAAAGAGGAGGTCTATGTGGAGCAGCCCGAAGCATTTGAGATTTATGATTGAGAATCTCATGTGTACAGGTTGAAGAAGGCCCTCTATGGCTAAAGCAAGCACCCCGAGCATGGTATGAGAAAATCGATAGCTACTTAATGAAGCTGGGATTCACTAGGAATGAAGCCGACCCTAACCTTTACTTTAAGGTTATAGATGACAAGCCTCTCATATTGGTGCTATATGTTGAGGACCTACTTCTAACAGGCGCAGACCCTCTCATTCACGAATGTAAGAGGGAGCTAGCTTCTGAGTTCGAGATGAAAGACCTAGGACTTATGCACTATTTCCTAGGACTGGAAGTTTGGCAGAAACCAAAGGAGATTTTCCTATCTCTAGGAAAATATGTGGTGAAGATATTGGAAAGATTCGGCATGGTGGACTACAAGCTCGTAACTACCCCAATGGAGCTTAACTTCAAGAAGTTAAGCGATAGTGTTGCCGAACCTGTTTTACGAAATGCTACCGAGTATCGTCAACTCGTCGCAGCATTAATGTTCTTGATGAACTCCCGTCCGAATATATGCTTTCCAGTCAACACATTGAGTCAACATATGGTTGAGCCTCACCACTCACATTAGATTGGTGCCAAGAATCTATTGAGATATCTCCGTGGCACAATCACTCATGGGTTGCCGGAGATACCACAGGGCGACTCACCATCCCCTGATGGTGCACTATGTACAGGGTAAAGGTTCAACCTTCCCCTGTAACACCCCGTGGCGACTATAGAACAGGATGATTAGTTCTCCTCTGGGCCAGGATGATTCGTTCTCTATGGCGACTGTGGAGCAGGATGATTAGTTCTCCTATGGACCAGGATGATTCGTTCTCCATGGCATCCACTGGACAGGATGATTCGTTCTCCTATGGACAGGACGATTAGTTCTCCTATCGAGGCATCCTACCCATGCAGTTTGGGACTCTTGGGAAGTACCTCTCATCTGAACAATGAGCAGGGAAATGAGGATAGGGACCATAGTAGTACTATCGATGGATGCATCGTTGTATCTACCGTACTCCCTATGCTAGGATGACCTCCATTGATTTGGGATCAATGAGAGTGGTTCACACTCTGAGACTGACTTCGGGTCAGTGGAGGATGGTATGATACATCCTCGATCATTTCTTCTTCTTCATAATTCGAACAGAGCATAGCAGAGCAAATAGAGCAGGGCAGAGTGGGGTCAAGTTGTACAGGACAGTGCATTTGAAGGATGGATAGCAACGACGGTCTGACGGATTGCAGATGAAGTTCTCCCTAGTTGAGAGGAAGTGTTAAAATTGGAAACTAAGGCCAAACTCCATGTGAATCACCTTATTTATGGCTTCTGATATTTTTTCTAGAATTATTTCATCGAGAGGTATAGGATTGATCTAAAGATCATCCGTTTCCGATAAGTATTTATGAAGATATGAATTTATTTTGATTATAGACAAATTGTCAAGGTCGGCCAACAAACTTATGTAGGCTCAGAAGCCCAACAGTCATGTCTATTCAACCTCAATGTTTGCATATAAATACAAGGATCATTCTCCTCATTTGGACAATTCAATTCACTCATCTTCTCTCTCTCTCTCCTACGCATAAAAGGAACTTCTCCCTCTCTCACACGTGTGGCTAAAAGGAAGACATCCTAGGGCAACGAAGACGCAGAAAGAAGGATGCTAAGGCAGCAGGTCATCTCTTTGACAAGTGTTGACCAAGCGTTGACCTTCCAGAAGTGCGGATTGGGTGTGGTTGCCTCTCCTAGGCACGCTGCAACTTTTGTCACAAAATCAAGGTGATCTAACCTCTAGTTTGACTGGTGTTGACTGCCCTAGTTTAGGGTTGCAAGTTGACTTCAGAAATCTGAAAATTGACTGAACTTTTGGGGCTGTTCAAACGCTGTTTCTTCAAGCTGTTCGATGACAAGTTGACCGGAAATTGACCAAGTATTTTAGAGGTCAATTTTAGCTAGTTTGACCAAGTTTGACTTTGTTGAATTAGGGTTTGTTGTTGCTGATATAAAATTACAGAAATCAGATTTTGTACTATTTCTCTCTGCTGAACTATTGAAGATAAAAGAAGATTTGATCAAAAGGGTTTCCCCGCATTGGGGTTTGTCCCTGGCTAGCCGCCACATCTCGTGTCTCTTGTCTTGGCTTCTTTTCTGTTGATCATTAAATGTTCTATCTGCACTTTACTTAATGTATATGTGATTGCTAATTTGTGGCTAATAAGAAGAAAAATAAGTAAACTGCTCTAAGCATAGAACATACCATACATTAACAAACTTTTAAGTGGTAGTAGACATGCTGTAATGATTCTTCTATCTGAGCATCTATTTATTTCTGAAAAACACAGCTTCCACTGTTAAAAGATGCAATGTAAATTTCAATCATACAAGATGATTTGAAATCCATGGATTTTAATTTAAATTTAATTTTTAGATATTAATGTCCACTACTGGTCAAAAGTGGCCAATGGAACTGGCAGACAGTACATGAATCCAAGTTAACAGTAAAAAATTACAGGCCTGTGGCAGCATACTGAATCACATTGAAATAAATTAAAATATAAAAATAGGAAAAATTACTCTGGAACCAACTTTCCAGCAGTAGCAACAACAAGAATTGAACAATAATGACCACAGCAATGACACATCTTGCAGTCAATACCTTCATCTTAAAGAAGGAAAATAGTGACTCACTATGCCACAATGAATAACTTGCCTTTTCTTACAATAGCAAACTTACAAGGATGCATTTTCCAACTGCTTTCGTGGGAAGATATTTGAAACGTATGGCAACTGCAACACAATATCTGCTGCTAGTCCTTGTCATGCTTTCTTCTGGGGATGAAAGAATAATAGACAATAGGACACAGTAAGAAATGTGCATTTACTTACTATGCTCTGTTACGATTAGTCTCCAAAAGCATCATCTGTTCATGTTGGAATCAGCTATCAGCTGCCTTCCTTAAACCATAAGTGGAATCCTGTGCAATGATCAAACGATGTTGCAATATCATATTTGTGCTGCTAAGTTCTTTGGTTGTGGAAACAACAACTGTGCAAAGAGGAGCTCATTCCATGTATCAGGAACTCCTGGAAGACACCAATGCAAACAATCCTGAGAGTCGCCTTTTGATCTGAGGATGTATTTGGATATATGAGACTCATCCCTTAACTCTGAAATCCCAGTGATGTCTAAACATTCAACCCTTGTTCCCCTCACAGCACTCTCAACAGCTGGATCATTAGCTCGAATGTGAGAAACATTGTGACTTTCAGACAACAGTTTGGTGTTATCGCAACGACCTCCCGAGTCCCAATCCCCATTAAAGAAATGTCTAGGAGATAGCGTTCTCATGAAGACCCTCAACTTTGGATACTTAACAAACTGTTTATCAAGCCATTTTACAACACTATGCACTGTGAAATTTCGAGCAATTCTTAGGTCTCTCATTTTCCCATCGTCATTTGGTTGTCCATTTACATACATGTGCCATCTGTTTGCATTCAATTTTCCCCTGTTCCAATGGTGCCCTGTATTCAACACTACAACATCAAACCTATAAAGATTATCTCGCAGGAACCCTGCAGGTCGGTCAAGATGCATTGCAAAGTCAGTGGATCGGTTTCCTGGGTTCAATGGTTCAATTTCACAGAGGCTTGCTGACCAATAATACAGTACAGTTGTGTTTGTCTCTGGGAATCTGTATGCCCAACCATCTGGCCTTATTGCACCAGGAGCACGTACTAAACCATATTCCTTACCTACATCTTGAACATCTGGACTGTCTTTTCCACCTGTAATGAGACACATCATAGACTGGAACTGTTGCCTTCCTAATGAATCGCCAACAAATGCAAGTGTTTTGTTCTGCATTCTGTAAACAAAATACAGAAAATAACCAGTCAGATTTAGTTCCTGCAAATTAGTACATCAAAATTTGAACTAGAGAAAGTGCATGCTCTGGCAAATAATGCTTTACAATGTCAAAAAGAAAATTTAGCCACACATGCGTACAGATGTGTGTGTGTGATAAAAGAGAACGGAAAAAGCTTGATCATCCCTACCTTAAAAGAAACTTTTCCCCTTCAAAGTTGGGCATGACACAGTTATCAGGCTGCCACCTATATTTTTCATAAGAAAAATCAGGGCGTTGGGTCAACCTGCATGCCCACATTTCTGATAACCAGCGCTTACACATATTGCCAGAATATATTGGCCTCCTGCTGTCCTGAATCCATTTTCCTTCGGTATAGTCACATACTGGAACAAAAGCCACACACTGCAATTTCAATCAAAAGCACTAAATAAAATCTACATATTCAAATTAACTGTTAATATCAACTTCATTACATTTCGTTTTCCACTAGGAAGATTCAAATAATATTGCAGTTGTGATTGAAGCTCTATGAAGTTATCATATTTAGCCCCAGTGCAACCACTGTCATGCAAGATACTAACCTTTCTCAATAGCTGCTGAATTTTCAAGTTCTGGAGGAGGCATATCTTCCGTGGTAATGCCAGAGATGTTTTCAACTGAGAAATCTTTAGTTACATTAGGTGGTAATCCCGAGACGTGCTGGAATCCATTAGCTGATATGGAATTGGATCCTCCAGTTGGCAGAGATGGAGGACTTTCCATTACTGAAGGTGTATCCAAAGATGGGCCTGCTGAAGCAGAAAATTTTGGATACTATTATTAGTAAAAAAAAATGATTAATGGCTAGCACATTAGAATCCATACAAAGAGAAGTCATTCCCAACCAATCACCGAGTTAGAAAAAATTTCATCTGCTTCAGAAAAATCTTCCATCTGGATGTAACAAAAGTGAAGGCCCTGAATATAACGAGACCAAACCAAACCAGTAGAGTTGAGCCTACTTTCCACTAGTAATTCAGCAATCCACAGTATGCTCAAAATATAATCCAGATAAAATGTCACGAAAACAAAGAGGCAAAAGGAAATGCCAACTAAAGAGGAAAATATTGTTTTCTCTGCCTTTGACTGGAAGGAGACGGATCTTAAAGGAAACTAACAAGCAACAGCTGAATGGAATTATATGAAGTGGAACGCCCAAAAACAGAGCAGGCAAACAAATACCTCGAGACAAGCTTCTGTGGGACTATGGCAAGTAACGGCAGGCACAGCATCGAGTTTATTCAATCCCATGAGACTAACAATTGAATTACTTCATTACAAAGGATCAGAGACTAATTAAAGAGACAAACCTAAAAATAACGTTTCCAGCCGATTCTCTTGTAAATAGTCTGGGCGAATCAACCTCCGAACGCGTTCATCTACAGGAAAAACAATTGGAAATGGCGCTCTTTCCCATCCCCAAACAATAAATGTAGTGCAAACCAATGCTATAAGTCCGAGAGAAACCTGTTTGCCTCTCAATCCTAGCAAAGGTACCCCGGTCTTCATTGTCTCTGCTTTTCTAAAACCTAATTCTCATAACACAAACTGAAAGATTTTCATATATCTTCCAAAGCCAAACCTGTCTTCACGGGATCTAAACGACAGCAGAAATTTTGTTATTTGCAGCCACGAGATCAGGTTCTGGACGAAAACTATTAAACGTGGTCCAGTGGCAAAGCATCCCGCTTCTTGTTCGTCAAGGTTTTCAACAAGAACAAGAACAAAACATCAAAGCCAAGTGAATCCCCCTTTTAAGACTATAATCTTCCGGATTTCTAAATGCATGCAGCCCCGCTTATTTAACAGAAAGAAGAGACTGCAAACCAGAAACTCGCAATTTCCAGGAATCCAAACGAAGCTGGAATCAAGCTTCCGACGATCCACAGTGTAAAGACGTTCCAAACCTTTCCTTTTTCTATGTACGGCCGCTAAAGCAGGGATCAGCATTCAATAATTTAAGCTCCTCGAACGGCCGCAAAAACAAATTTCCCCTCCTAGAAGCTTCTTTTGTCCGATATCATGTTCAGGTTTCTTAGATCTTTGCCGATTATCACTGATCATCTGCCTATTTGAGACAAGCCTCTCGATTTCTCCGCTATTTGCCGGCTTTCGCCATCTTTCTTAAACTTTTCAAAATAATATTATATTCTTAAACAAGATTTACCTGTTTGATACTCTTACCCCGTGTTTTGTAATGGACACTTTCACACTGAGCCAAAATAAATCAGAGAAACCAGACAAATCAGAGAAACCAGACATTACCTCAAATTTGCAGTATAACAGTGAGCTGACCTCCATTTCGCCCACATTACAAAACCTAGGGACTAAAATTACCTAGCGACCAAAAATAGTTTTAATTTCAAACATTACACCACTGCCTTTTTCCTGCTAAGGTACGCACCTTTTCCGCGTCCGTTTTACTGATCAAAGCCACCCCGGAAAAAGCTACAGATGCGTAAACACTTTTAAATCATATGCTCAATCTTATCGCTTTCTTTCCACCTCTTTCCGACACACAAAACATGTATTCATTCGTACAGCTATGCGCATTCATTGAAAAGCATGACTGAAAAGGCAACTGATTCCAAGCAAAGGTGTAAGTTTCAGCCAGATCAAGCAGCAAAGAAATAGGAGATCCATTTACGCCATTCCAGTCTGATCACCTAGTGGATTTCACGTCGGTGGGTCCAGTTCCTCCCATCTTTTCTTTCCGAACTCGTTTAACTGACGCGTTCTACGGTAGTACGGATTTTGAGGTTTTGCCATTAAAGCTTGTTTGATGCAGTCTGTTGTGAGACACTTTGTAACATTACCGGAAATTCCCCGTTGAAATTGCGCCACGTCGAGGCTATCGAACAAGTTAACGGAAACATGACGACCTGTCATATCGGCCGTGGCCCGGAAATTGACGGACTCTCCAACGGAAGTTAACTTCAAGTCCCGACGGTGCCTTCATGGGTGAAGCCAAAGCCTTGACAGCTTTTGCCCGTGGGCCGCACCCGACCCGCACCGACAAATTAAACCACAAAACGCCGAGTAGTCAATTCTGTTAGCCAAACGGCCTCGGAAACCGATTCCATAGGCGCGCCACTGCTGAAAAAGGGTGTCGTATTGAATATTCATCCGCAGATTTCACTTCTGTGCTCGTCGGCACCTAACACGCTGGACGGTCGATTCGGAATTATGCGAATTTTTATTGCGCTCAGGTGGCAACAGCCCAAAAAAGAGAAACGAAAAAACAAAATTAGAGCGTTCTTATCATTATTTTTTTCTTGTATACCTGTTCTGGAATGATACTGTTGACCAGACTGACGCGGAGTCTAATCTATTTTTTAAATTTATTAATAGATTTGGGTATAAAGATAATATATTTTAACCTTATTAAATTTATGATAATTTTTAAATATAATAGTTTCATAATAAAATTGGTAGAATAATATCTCTATATATATTAATATAATTTATTATACCAATTGATATATATATATATTATATTTAATTAATTAAATTTTATATATAATTTAATAAGTTTAGGTAATTAAAACAACTCTAAATAAATCAGTCCAGACCCATTTTAATCCTAGATTTATTATGAGCAAATTTTTTGAGTGGCAAACTTTTTTTGGAGTGTAAAATTTGAGAGAAAGTTTTCATGTGGAGGGATTTGATCTCTCTCCTCATGATAGATGGTTAAGATAGATCTAGGGGTAAATTCATCTTAAAGTGGGGTGAATCTAGTTGGTTGAGAATCTTGTCACATACTTCTTTAAAAGTATATATGTTTAACTTGTATATTAATTTTGTACATCAATATTTTAGTGAAAAAAACCTAAATATTCATGAATTTCTAAATCTAACTTTTATGTTTGTATTTGACTTTGTGTGTCTCTTTCTTCTTCCCTCTCTCTCCACCTTCTATTTTTGTGTCTATCTCCCTCCCTCTCTCCTTCTCCCTCTCCCCCTTCCTCTCTCCCCCATCTCTCTCTCTCCACCTCTCCCTCCCTCTCTCTATCTCTCTCTTCTTCCCTCTCTCCTCCTGTCATCTATATATATACCTCCCTCCATCTCCCCTAAACACATCTCTCTCTCTCTCTCCCCCATAAACACATGTCACTCTCTCTCCCTCTCTCTTGCCCCCTTCATCTATATATTTATCTCCCTTTATCTCTCCTTCTTTATCTATCAATATCAGTGCGCAAACATACACACTCTCTCTCCATATCTATCTATCTATCTATTGATCCCTCTTCCTCTCTCTCTCCCCCCATATCTATCTCTCTTCCTCCCTCCCTCTCTTTGCCTATCTCTTCTTCTCTCTTTGTCCTCTCCATCTATATCTATATCTCTCATTGCCTCTCCTTTGTCTCACTATCTCACCCCTCAAACACACACACACTCTCTCTCTCCCCTTGTCTCTCCTCCTTTGTCTCTCCTTCTCACCCCCAAAACATACACACTCTCTTTCC